>JANHAO010001893.1:0-30936 GCA_026873985.1 Saraca asoca | reverse complement strand
GATAATATGTCACAATTAATTATATTATATATTGACTATAATTTCAATAAAGATAACAAAAAATTTCTTAACTTTTTTAATTTTTCTAATTTTTTTGCTAAATTTTTTTATTTTTTTCTTTCTTATTTCATTTTTTTAATAGGGCTGTGGCTGCTGCTTGAAGTAGCGAGCAGAGGAAATGGTGAGCTAAAGGAAAAAGTAGCGAGTATGACGTGGAGGAATAATCTAACCCATATATTAAAGAAAAAACTATCTCACCCAAGAACGAGTTTTAGTTTTTCGTTACGAGGTAAGCTCAAAGGCCGTCTCATCCTCGATTTCATTTTTATTTTTCGTTGTCGTAAGGTAGGCTCCAGGGCTGTCTCACCCTCGGACTAGTTTTAGTTTTTCGTTACGATGTAGGCTCAAAGTCTATCTCACCCTCAATTTCGTTTTTATTTCTCGTTGTCATGAGGTAGGCTCCAGGGCCATCTCACCCTCGAACGAGTTTTAGTTTTTTGTTACGAGGTAGGCTTAAAGGTCGTCTCACCCTCGATTTTATTTTTATTTCTTGTTGTCATGAGATAGGCTTCAAGGTCGTCTCACCCTTAGATGAGTTTTAGGTTTTGTTTAGTCTTCCTTTGCGTCATGCTCGCTACTTTCTCCATCAGCCGTGGAGCCTACCTCGCGACAACGAGAAATAAAAATAAAATCAAGGGTGAGACAGCCTACCTCATAACAAAAAACTAAAACTCGTTTAAGGGTGAGACGACCCTGGAGCCTACCTTATGACAACGAGAAACAAAAATAAAACTGAGGATGAGACGATCTTCGACCTTACCTTGTGACGAAAAACTAAAACTCGTTCGAGGGTGAGATAGTTTTTTTCTTTAATATATAGGTTAGATTTTTCCTCTGCGTCATACTCGCCACTTCTTCCTTCAGCTCACCGTTTCCTTTACTCATTACTTCCAATAACAGTCACAACCCTATTAAAAAAATGAAATAAATAAATAAAAAATTTTAGCAAAAAAATCACAAAAATTAAAAAAGTTGAGAAATTTTTTGTTATCTTTACTAAAATTATAGTCAATATATAATATAATTAATTGTGACATATTACCTTATTATTTTACATAAATTTTATTTCTTTCTTTTTTTATTTTTTAAATTTTTTGGGAATTTTTTTTCTTTTTTATTTTTCTTTTCTTTTTTTCTTATTTTTTTAAAATAAAAATGAAATTAAAAAAAGTAGGGGGTATTTTAATAAAATTTTCAAAGATGAGGGGGGAAATGATAGAAGCTAAAAAAATGAGGAGTATTTTGATATTTTATTAAATATGAGAAGGAAAAATAATAATAATTTATTTTTTAGGAGGGAAATAGAAATAACTAGTTAGCAAAATCATTGGTGGTCTGTTAGATTTGAACTCAGGCAGATAAATGTTAAATGTTGTTTGGTACGAGGTTGGATGGCTCAATGGTTGTCATTTTCAGGGACCACTCTCCTGTGAATATTGAGTGTGACGTTTCATATACATTAGCCAATGCAATCAGCCTGCACTAGACCCCATTAAAGATTGACAAACAAAATTTATAGAACTATTTTATTTATCGGATCAAGTTTTTTAAGTATTTATTGGACTATGTTAGATTTAACAGTCACTTCTCATGTTTGTTCAACCCAAGAGACAAAAGTAGTTCTTAAAATGATTTTACAAAATATACAGAGCTTAATCAATGATTGTCTAATTGGAAGAATTTTAGGGTATTTTAATAATTATTGAATTTTAATTGACTGAGATTTTAGTTTACAAAAATATATTGAATGTACAGTTTAAATATAATCTGAAAACATATAAGTGATCCACAGAGACGGAACCAACAAAATTTTCGTGGGGAGGGCAAAATATGCATGTAAAGTATTATTTTCATAAGTAATACTTTAATATATATTTTAACAAATAGGTATTGATACTTTTTTAACTTCTATTTTATTAAAAGCTATAACTTTTTCATTCAAAATTATAAATTTCTAAAAATTTTCGTAATGCAACGTTTTGTCAACAATTTTGTGACTTTTTATATGTTTATTACATGCAAAATTTATATAAAATTATAATTTTTATGAAATATTATGATATTTGCACACATAAGTCATAAAAATTGAAGTTTTCTTAAAAAAAATAAAATTGTGATATATAAGTATCTATAATTCAAAAAAAATGTTAATAGAAATTTTAATTCTTATAGTTTTACTAAATTTATAATTTAATTCTTATGGTTTTATTTTGTGAAATTACATTTCAAAGTTTAAAATAATTTGTAATTAAATCATACCATCAACTTGTATTAAATTTAAGTAATAAAAACTGAATCTAGTTGAAAATTTTTTCTTTAACTCCTTTGCCATTCTCCATTAATAATTTTAAGGGGGTTCCTTTTTCTTTTTCTAGAGAAAAATAATGAAGATAATTTTTTATATGATAATTAATGATTAATAAATAAATTTTGGTTAGGTAAACATAATATATAAATCAATAGAAATAAAATGCTAGTATATAATTTAATAAATATATAGGATTTTATTAATTGAATTTGACATTACTTAATAATTAATAAGGACTTAATTTTAAATTATTATAAGCTTTATGATGTAATTACACAAAATATAATTATAATGACTAAATTACAAATTTGCTAAAACTATAATGACTAAAATCTCCATTAATCCTTAAAAAAAAAGATAAAAATCTACAGTCTATATAAGAATTACAAGGTTTCAACTTTCAAGTATCATAAATTGTTAATGATATCATCAAAAGTTTTTTAAATCCTATTGCATAATAATAGATGTCAAAATAATATATTTGCAGATATATTTTTGTGAGAGAAATAAGAAATATAATGTATAATATATGACACTGATAATCTAATACTACATCAATTTAAGAGAAATAATTTAGTTTGAATTGTCATTTTGGGGGCCAATATAATTTGTAGCGGACTAATTATACAACACATAAATAAATGTGTGAGAAAATGTTATGGCCCCCCAAGCCCCCGTGTGGTTTTGGTTGCATCTCTTGAATTTAAGATGCAATATATTAAATGTGATGCTTTAGTTCTGCATAAGTTTGTAATTAAACCTTGCCAAGAGGTTAGTCAATTATGTGTGTAAATTATTTATGAGATGGCTCCCTTTATAGATCTTGACTTACTACCCATTTAAGTTTGTTATTCGGTTGAGCATCAAGTAGGTGATGAATTTACTTTCAAAATATATCATATACTTTTGTGATATGCCCTGTTCAAAAACAAAATTCATAATTCAAAGAGATAACAAATTTTTATTTAATTTTTTTGTGATTCTAAATTTGATATAAATGATCCGCAGGAACTTGAAATTTTCTGACATAAACTAGTAATATTTTACCAACAATATCAATTATAGTGGGAGAGGTCATAGAAAAATTAAAATATTTACTAAATTGTCAGGTTCAACATTAATAAAATTGCTTAGATCGGTTGAAAGAAAAGATTATCGACAAATCTAAAACTCTGTTGTTGTAATAAAAATATTTTTTTAGTTATCAATGCTTTGGTTTGGTTGGGAGGTAGGAGTAACGATTAATCTCCTTTAGCTTTATTGTTATCTTTTCAGACTAAATTAATGCTTAATTGTTATTTTTGAGACTAAAACTCTCTTTTTTAGTCCTTATTGATTTAATTTTTTTAATTTTTAATTTTAATTTAATTATTAATAAATTTAATTTCATTTAATTAAATATTTTTATTCATTTGCTTCTATTTTTATTATTAAAATTGATGTGAAAATCTAAAATTTGATTTATCATACTCTAACATTTTTATAGTACGCGTTATATTCTAAACCTCTTACATAGCTTTAATTTAAAAATATAAATAAAGATAATTACTTTAGTTTCTTTTTTTAATGATTTGATATAATATTTTAATTCATATAGATATTTAATCCGTCATATTAAATATTTATATAAATCACATCAAATTTTAAATTTTCAAATAATCACTTTAATCACAGGGTGTTAGATAAATGAACAAGAAGAAATGAGGGAAGAAAACTAAATTTGTCAAAGAAGGTATTAAAAATTAAAAGTTAAACAAAGTCTAAATTAAAAAAATTTATATTGAGCGGAGAATGGAATACTCTTTTAGTCTATTTTTAATCACTATTATTATTTTATTTTTGTTTGAATTTTGTCCTGACACGTCAACGGTACATAGTCCAATGACTTTCGTTCCCTCGGTCTCCGTCTGTCATCCCCAGCCCCCATACTTCGCCACCTATTGCTCCCCGCCATTTCTTCCCTGGACAAAACCAACTATCTCTTTTCACACCCAAATCTAGCTCTCTCTTCCTCTCTCTCCTTCATAATCCTCCATTTTTACCTTTCCGGCATTTTTTTTTTCTGTAATTCTGAGTCTCTGCTTCACTTCTAATCAATACAAATTCAAAATAAATCAACACATTTAATTCTGAATTATCCCCCAGCTGTGCATACTTGTTCCGATATTACTTACTCCATTCAAAATGAGCAACAGGGAAGGATTTATCAACGTCCCTTTGATTATGATAGTTGTTTTAAGCTGCTTTTCTGGGCAAGTTTATTCTCAGCCTCCCGGCGCTTCATCCCAGGCGAGTAATCCGGCTGCGGTACAGCTTTTCGCGTATGCCCTTAACAGCCGCATTTCAAATTTCACGTCTATCTTCAAAGGCGAAATCAAAGCAAAACTTGGTTATTGTATAGTTGATGTGTAAGCAACCATTTCTTAATCGCTTTTGTTTCTTTCGCTGCCATTGTTTTTCTCTAATAAAATGAAAAAAAAAAAAATGACATACTTTTCATTTTCGTTTTCCTTTTGTTACAGGGACTCTGATTGGGATGGAGCATTTAATTTCTCCAAAGACGTGACTTTTATGACCACTTGTGCCCAGAAAATTAAAGGTATCTCCAACCACAGGACCTATGAACTGAAGTATATGCTAAAGAATGATTTTTTCAGATAAGTTTTTCCAGATTTTTTTATAGTTTCTTGTCATTTGATATTGTTGGTGGTGGCTTCGCAGGAGATATAACTCAGCGTTTGTGCACAGCAGCAGAAATAAAGACATATGCAAACATTTTTACTGGTGACGGTAATACAAATTACTTGAAGCCCAACACGAACTGTAATTTGAGCTCATGGATTAACGGATGTGAACCTGGATGGGCATGCACCGCTATTGAGAAAGTTGAACTCAATAATTCCAAAGAGATACCTGTTAGAACTGCTGACTGCCGGCCTTGTTGTGAGGGTTTCTTTTGCCCTCATGGTCTCACTTGCATGATACGTAAGTATTAGGAAACAAGAAGCCCATCAAATGAATATACCCTCTATTTGCCATCTTGCTATCTGCCGTTAATTAAATTGCTTTGACAATTTCAGGCTAAATGCTTATGTTCTAACTTCATTCATTTGTTGCCACTTATGTTTGCTATTGAAGCTTGCCCATTGGGTTCTTACTGTCCACTTGCACAGCTCAATAACAAAACTGGAGTATGTGAACCGTAAGTTCATACCTTTGATAGTTTTATTATTTCACAATTTAAAATTTTTTTCTGGCAATAGGTTAATATTTAATAGCAGAAGTGATCTGCAGATATCGTTATCAGCTACCTCCTGGAAAGCCGAACCACACTTGTGGAGGAGCAGATGTGTGGGCAGACATAATGAGTAGTAGAGAGGTATTCTGTTCGGCAGGATCATACTGTCCATCTACTATTCAAAAAAATCCTTGCAGTAAGGGGTATTCATAATTATCACTGAACTTCTAAACTTCTAGCACTTTGTTCTTTGATTTGCGTGTTACAATTTTATTTCTTACATGCTGAAGGTTTTTACGTTGTTCTTAAAAACTTGGGAGTTTGCTTCTTCTGCCTAATCTCTTATTATGTTTTAAGTATGATGGCGACCTTGTTCTAAGATACTTTCCTATATTCCTTGCAGACATTACTGCAGGACAGGTTCTACTGCTCAGCAACGTAAGTTTCCCCAAATCTCCTACTTGACTTATGTTGTGAATTCGAGTTACTAGTAATCATTCTTCATTTCTTCTATGCATATTCTAATTTCATATGCTATTTTCTCTGGCAACTTGAGTTATTCGAAAATGGGAAATAGGTGTTTCATTAAGAAATCTAATAATGGGAGAGAGGATCCTGCAGAACAAATAATGTAGTTGCATGAGATTCATTTACATAGCGATGACTGATTAACAAAGAATAATATCTTTCATGCTTTTGTATATTCAGCCTGCTTTATTGCAATATGATATCGATGTTCAGGTCTCCAAATGCTGGAAAGCCTTTCATAAGCTGTTGTATTGCAAAACTTTAAAGTAAAAGGAGTTTATATAAGCCATAATATAATAATTTAAAAAATTTGTTTTTCGTATCTGGTGTTGAAATACACTTCTGCCTTGAGTTTAAAGGCTATTTACATTGTGTAAGATATCAGTTCAAGTGACCCTTTCTCTTCTTTTGTGATTTTCTTTGTCCCCAGCGTGTTTCAAGTTGGCAACTTGTGAGCCCCAATCAGCAAATCAAAATATTACTGCATATGGTGTCATGGTTTTTGTGAGTAATCTTTTGCCTCTTCATCACATAAAATCAACTTCATCGTGTGAATTTTGACTTATATAAATTCAATAACTGTTATACACAATATAACCACACTGAGTAATGACATAATAGTATCCCTCAAGGATTATGTGAACAGCAGCCTTAATTTCCAAAGTAATGATTATACTATTATTGTGACATTATTTGATGATACTTTCTCAACCACTTTGTAAGCCATATCTTTTGGAGCCACCAAAACATTCCATATGATTGATGAATTTCTTTACCTTCCCGTCAGGTTTACCTCATAATTTATTTGCATGCTGGTACCATTAAAATTGACTTTTCACTTGCCAATGCAGGCTGGCTTGAGTTTCTTGCTTCTTATCATATATAATTGTTCTGACCATGTTATTGCAACTCGAGAAAGAAGGCAAGCAAAATCCAGAGAAAGGGCTGCTCAAAGTGTGAGAGAAACACAGCAGCGTGAAAAATGGAAATCTGCAAAAGACATTGTTAAGAAAAATGCAGCAGGATTGCAATCACAATTTTCACGTACATTTTCTCGCATGAAATCCACGAAACAAGGTGCCAAACCTGGAGGAGATTTGTCCATGCCGCCTGCACCGCCAGGAGGCGCTGCTTCGTCTTCGTCTTCAAAAGGAAAGAAAAAGGAGAAAAGTAACCTCACAAAAATGATTAATGCAATTGAGGAAGACCCTGATAGTCATGAAGGCTTTAATCTTGAGATAGGAGATAAAAATCTCAAAAAGCAAGCACCAAGGGGCAAGGCGTTGCATACTCAGAGCCAAATTTTCAAGTATGCATATGGGCAGATTGAAAAAGAGAAGGCTTTACAAGAGCAAAATAAGAACCTGACTTTCTCTGGAGTAATTTCAATGGCTAATGACATTGAGATCAGGAAGAGACTTACAATTGAGGTTGCTTTTAAAGATCTAACCCTCACTTTGAAAGGTAAAAAAAAACATCTTTTAAGAGCCGTGACTGGAACCCTACATCCTGGTCGAGTTTCTGCAGTGATGGGCCCATCTGGAGCTGGAAAAACAACATTTCTTTCTGCTTTGACTGGAAAAGCTACAGGATGCACCACCACTGGATCAGTGCTTATAAATGGAAAGGATGAGCCTATTAGATCGTATAAGAAGATCATTGGGTTTGTGCCACAAGATGATATTGTGCATGGAAATTTGACAGTGGAAGAGAATTTGTGGTTTAGTGCCAGATGCAGGTATACCACATATAGTTCCCTGAGCATTTAGTCTCATAAAGGTTCTTCAAGTAAGATGATAACACAATTTACTTTTAAATTTTGAGGAATCTTAATCCTGACAAACCAACTCTGTGTTAGGCAATGACCCTATGCTATATCAATTTTTTTGTCCCTAAACTTGATGAAATGTTTGCAGCTATTGATAGTGAAGATTGTTTCTATAACTTCTACTATCTTTTTCCTTTTTTGTCATTGTAGACTCTCAGCGGACCTACCAAAAGAAGAAAAGGTTCTGGTGGTTGAAAGAGTCATCGAGTCCTTGGGTCTGCAGGCCATTCGTGATTCCTTGGTTGGAACAGTGGAGAAGAGAGGGATCTCTGGAGGCCAAAGGAAACGAGTGAATGTTGGACTGGAGATGGTTATGGAACCTTCTCTTCTTATTTTAGATGAACCGACATCTGGTTTGGACAGTTCGTCTTCTCTGTTGCTGCTAAAAGCTCTTAGACGTGAGGCTCTTGAAGGAGTAAATATATGCATGGTCCTTCACCAACCAAGGTAATTTTTAGTTCAAAAATTATAATGGAATCCTTTGCCTTACCTATAAAGAAAGATTCTCTCGCTCTCCTTTTTTTTTTTTGCCCATTATTTTTTTCCTTTCCAATTACTCAAAATAATGCTCTTTTCTCTCCTATTCTTTTTTTTCTCTTTTTCTTTTTGTGTGTTCTTCAGTTACTCCTTATTCAAGATGTTTGATGATTTTATACTACTAGCTAAAGGTGGACTCATAGTGTATCATGGACCGGTGAACAAGGTTGAAGAGTACTTTTCTAGCCTGGGGATTGTTGTACCTGACCGTGTTAACCCTCCAGATTACTACATAGACATTTTAGAAGGGATGGTTAAATTAAGCCCTAGCATTGGAGTGAACTATAAACAACTACCTGTTAGATGGATGCTTCATAATGGGTATTCAGTTCCCATGGATATGCTGCAGAGTGTAGAAGGACTTGCTGCCTCAAGTGGTGAAGGTTCAGCACATGGGGCAGCTACTCCTGGAAACGGAAATGATGCACCGTCTTTAGCTGGAGAACTTTGGCAGGATGTGAAGTGCAATGTTGAGATGAAAAAGGACAAATTCCAACATGATTTCTTGAGTTCCAGTGATTTATCCAATAGGATTACCCCAGGAACATTCCAACAATATAAATACTTTCTTGGAAGGCAAGTTACAAGAGACTTATGATGATTCAACTAATCATAAAAAACTTGATTTTGTAAATATGCTGATTTCTCTGCAGGGTTGGTAAGCAGCGGCTACGGGAAGCTAGAACACAGGCTGTAGATTTTCTAATTTTGTTGATGGCTGGAATCTGCTTAGGAACCCTTGCCAAAGTGAGCGATGAAACATTTGGATCAACTGGTTATACATACACTGTAATAGCAGTTTGTAAGTTTCATTTCGTTTCCAAGTTGTTTATACCAAGTATAGTGAATTACCATATAGTGATGTCAACTGGAATTGTTTCAATTTCAGCACTGCTGTCTAAGATTGCAGCTTTGAGAACATTTTCACTGGATAAGTTACATTACTGGAGGGAGAGTGCTTCTGGGATGAGTAGTCTGGCTTACTTTCTTTCAAAGGATACTATTGACCATTCGAATACGGTTATCAAGCCAGTGGTTTATCTTTCTATGTTCTACTTCTTCAACAATCCAAGATCATCTGTCGTTGATAACTACTTTGTTCTTCTCTGTTTGGTGTACTGTGTCACTGGCATAGCTTATGCATTGGCAATCTTTTTTGAACCTGGTCCAGCCCAATTGGTGAGCATAATTTTTCAAGTAGTGCTACTTATACATAATATCCCTCGTAATTGCACACAATTATAAGTGGGCTCAGTTTGAATCAGACTGTGCCATATTTGTTTTCTGATCTTTTGGCCTAGTGTACAACGATGTGGTAATGCCTTGCTTCTGCTTACAAGCCATTGTTGTATTATGCAGTGGTCAGTGTTACTTCCAGTGGTTTTGACACTCTTAGCAACCTACGATAATGAAGATGATAACAAATTTGTGGGCTATATAGCTGACTTGTGCTACACCAAGTGGGCTCTTGAAGCATTTGTGATATCAAATGCTCAAAGGTTTGAGTTCTTAATTGCTTCCTACAGCTCTTTCTTCAGATTTTTATTTCTTCCAAATCTTAACTGATATCTGCTGTGTAGATATGCTGGAGTGTGGCTGATAAGTCGATGTGGTGCACTCAGTTCTCGTGGTTACGATCTCAACCATTGGTATCAAAATTTAGCTCTCCTTGTCCTAACCGGAATACTGAGCCGCATTCTTGCATTCTTCTGTATGATGGCGTTCCAGAAGAAATAAGTTCAGTCCATGCTTTTCTTTCTGTACAAGGAAGCTCAAGGCTCTGGCTGGTGCTACATACAATCTGTGGCCCGTGGCAAATCCATGATAAAGATAATGTGACAATGGGTTGAATACGCTTGGAGATGATTATGTACAAAAGGACATGAGAGCGATATAGTGATCTCTAGCAGCCATTTCTAGATGTTAAACAAAAATGTAGCATTGGACTGATTCAAAAGCAACCCTTATCACTAATAGCTGGGTTTTTCATCAGATGCTCTCCTTCTGGACGTACCACATTGAGAGTAGTCTATATTCACCGCATTTTTGTTGGAATGATTTATTGTGAACCTTATGAATTATTTGAAGTTTATGAAATTATGGTGATGATCTAATTTGTTTAAAAAAAGTGCAGAAATCACTTGGAACTATAAGATTAAACATAAAATAAATTATTTATGATCAGTTTTTTTAAATTAGTTATTTATGTTAAATTATATTGAAAGTTAATTTTTACATCAACCAACACAATTTCATAATTTAGGGATTTAGAGTTGGTAACCCATACTGACCTTAGCAAACCTCCATCCTCTCTGCCCTAGCCCTTAAGGTTTACCTGATCTGGGCTAATCCAACAACAGCACATCTTGCTTTGTTCTTTGTAATTGATACAACGACAAAGATATGAAACAAAAAATAAAAAATTGTCTTTATAATAATTTCACCCGTTTTGGATTTTACTTAACTTTTACTCAAGATATTTTACTGCACCACTTTAAAATTTGAGTGAAATTATTTTGCTGCTTTCTATAATTATATTTAATTTTTAATTAAATTTTTGTAATTTAAAAATTTTAAATTTAATATTTGTATTTATTTTTTATTTATAATTAGATACCGATACTCATTTTTTTATTAAATTTTATTAATAATTGGATAACATAGATAATAATCTATTAGTAATTTATGGAATAAGAGATAAGATATTCATTATTTTCTTCTAAAAATGAAATAATTTGATAAAATATTTTAATTTTGTTTAAACTATTTGTTACTTAAACATAAATAAAAATTGAATGAAAGTTTTATATCAATAATTGTTGAACTACATTAAAAAAAATGTTATCTAAATATATTAATTGTTAATAAAATTTAACCAAAAAAATAACAAAAAGCATTTAATTAGAAATAAAAAATATATATAAAATAATTCAAAAATTTTAAATTATGAAAATATAATTAGAAATTAAATAAAATTACAAAGAGTAAAAAAATAATTTAATCTAAAATTTAACTTCGATAAAGGATATGAAAAAAACAACATTCATTACTTTTGATTAGAATTTGTTTTCTTTCTTTGTCATAGAATTATATATTATTTTTCTAATTATAAATACATATAAATGATATATTTTTTTTATTTATATATAAATAAAGAAGATTTTTTGTAATGAAATAAACATATTATTAGGCAGGAAAAAAAAGTCAATTCCTTTATGTTGTACATTAAAAATAACCTCATGCAGACAAGTTTCCGAGAAATCGAAGACCAGTCCTCACGCTTTAGCAAGGAGCCTTCGGGAACTCAGACAACGACAACGAGTGTCAAACCCCTGTTTGGCTCGCCTCGCTCGACCATGGTCCGAAGGGCCATACTCCGGTGATAGCGCGACTTAGCGATAATGGGCTCAAGGAACGACCCAGCGATCGTTTCGCTTGCACTCGCTTCCTCGCTATGGCGACCATAGCGGCTTCCCCGTGAAGCTCTTGCTTGAGACAGCAAAGTACCTTGCCTGACATGGTGGCAGCTACAAGCCTACATGTCGGCCTAAGAAAGCCTGCTTCATAGCCTGCTGCCGGGATACGGCCTTCTTATTGTCTTTTCTCATTTATTTGATGTAACACAACTGTAGCTAGTATTTAATGCATATAATCTCTCATTCCTCTATAAATAGGATTGCTTTGTTAGCAGAAAGAGAGGGGGCCAATCTTGTAAATAAAACTCCTGTAAATTACCCAATATCAATAAAACTTCTGCCGTGGACGTTGGATTCGGTGTCGCCCGAATTTAGCCGAACCACGTTAAAAATCCCTCTTGCTCTTCCCCTTAACCATCTTTCACAACACTTCAAGAACGACATTGATTCCCGAAATCCACATCTTGTTGGCCAAAGTTTTGGTCCTCTATACGAGCCGAATTTCGACGTCAACACTTTATTAATAACCACAACTTTTTCTCTAAGCTTTTCAAATTTAAAAAAAAAAAAAAAAGAAAATAGAGAGAAAAAAACCCATCTTTCTAATATTATAAAAGCTATACTATTCATTTTCACTCAAATGCACTACATAGTAATTATCTTCCACTTGTCAAGAGAAGGAAAGTGATTTTTTTTCTTTTTAGTTTTAATTCAAGTTTTTAATAGAATTTTTATATTTATCTGATTTAATAATAAATTATTTATTTAAATTATCTAAAACTAATTTTTAATTTAATTTTATTGTTATTAAATTTTGAATTATTTTTTTTAAATTATCAAATAATATTTTGATTTCTAATCTTTCTAATATTATAAATGCCATAACATTTATCTTCACTCAAATATCACTACGTAACAAGTATTTTCTACTTGTTGAGAGAGGACAAATGAGAAAATTTTTTAATTTTTTTCTTTTTTTTAGTTTCAATTCAAATTTGAGATAGAACTTCTGTATTTATTTGATTTAATAATAAATTATTTATTCAAATTATTATAATCAATTTCTAATTTAATTTATTGTTATTAAATTATTAAATTATTGTTTTAATTTTTTAATTATCAAATAATATTTTAATTTCTAATTTTTAATATTTAAATTATTTATATATATTGAGTAATGTAATTTTGATATCTATTTTAATATTATTAAAATAATTTTTAACTTAAAATTTGGTAGTATTATATTTAAATATTTAATATTAAAAATAAAATTTAATTTTTTAATATTTTAGTGAGTTGTATAATTTAAAATTTAAATAATTTTAATAGTGTATCCTTAAATTTTTAAATTATAAATTATTTTGATAAATATTATGTATCTTTATTCTTTATGGAAATTATCTATTTCAAAAGAAAATATCTAATAAAATTATCTACATCTGATTTCAATTTAAATTCATTAATTGATTTCAATTTGAATTATTTTTGGATGTATTAAATAATTTATATATAAATAAATAATTATATTTATATAGAAATGAAATACATATTAATATAATTATGATTTGAAAGATAATGTCAATCTAAAAATTCTCACTCTTTAAGTTTTCATAGTACTTTTATATATCAAATACTAAATTTGATATTTCATAATTTTTTAAAATTTTATTACTTTTGAGTATTTATTATAATTTTAATTTAAAATATTTTTAAAATTTTATAAAAAGTATTTTTAAAATATATATTTTTTGAAGATAAAACATTAATTAAAACAATACCTAATTTCTTATTAATTAAATAATTAAATATTCTAACATAAATTAGCTAATTTAAAATTTTAAACAAAATAACATATAAATAAATTTATCTATGTATTAATATATTGAGAAAATATTTTTGAAAGATAAAAAATTCAAATAATAAATTTAAAAAATTTAAAATATTAATATAATAATTTTATTAAATTAAAAGAAATATAATATTTTCTTACAATTAATATGAATATAATTATACTAATTATATAGTTATCTAATAAATTATAGATAAAAAATAATAATGATTTTTCAATGTTTTGAATATATTATAATTTATAATTTAAATTCATAATCCAAATTATCATCAAATTAAATTCATGTATCTCACGGACCGCAAACTAATCATTGTATAAAGACAGAAAGCGGGCATATGCGATATTACTCAGTGACGGAATTATTTACGTGTATCTTCACTTTTAAACTTGAAAGACCTTTATGCCTGTTGTATGAGCTTTGATTAAAAATTAAAAAAAAAAAGGAGTTATTTTTTAGTTTGTTGGTAAAAAAAGTTCTTTTTTATATTTTAAAGGTATTTGAGATACTAATTTATTGAAAAAAAGTTCTTTTTTAAGAAAATATTTTAAATAATATATAATTTATTAGAATAAAATTTTTAATTATTTTTTATATTTTTATTTTAATCAATTGACAGTCCATGTTTTAATTCTAATTAATTAAAAATTCTTATTTTCAATATTTATTTTTTTAATATCATATTATTTTCAATTTTCTCCACAAAGCTAAAAAGGATAAAAAATTACATATCATTATATATTTGACCAATATCTATTAATTTAACATAAATAAATAAGAATAAATAACTAAATAATAAACAAATATATGATATCATAAAATATAGTTAATTAAAATTTAGACAATTTTATTCTTATTTTAAATATTTTAATTGTATCAATATATTTTATTTTTAAAATAAATATGAATTAATTTGTTACATATGTTATTTATTGATATTAACATCAATTTACATCATTTTTTATAAGTTAGCTTAACAATTAATTTTAATAAACACTTCTAATATAATTAATTAGTTTATCAATTTTTAACTTTCACCTGAGAGGTAACTTATTTGCTATTCATGAAAAAGGACTTCTAATTAGCTCATCAATATTTTTTAAAAAAACCATCTTTTGAACTAGCTAGTTTGCTTTTTAAGTTTGGTACCTAGCATAATAAGCATGGGGCATCAGCATCATATATAAATATGGACTTATTTTGTCCTTTTTCTTTTCATTTTTCTGGTTTTTTTTTTGCCAAAAAAGAATCTATTTTCCTATGGTGGGAGGGGATGCATAGGATCACTTCTTTTTTACTGATTAAATGAATTTTTTTAAATGATGTTGAAATTTAAATGAAAAGAGATTTTATTTCACTTCATTTTATTTATAATTCTTATTTTAATTATATTTATATTATTACAAAATTTATCAAATTCATCAAGGATTTTAGTAGAATTCATTTCATCTAACTTAAAACATATGTTATATCATATACTTGCTTTTTATTATAATATTTTATTTATTAAGATATTATCAAAATTTATATTTTAATTGAATTTTATATTTTTTTAATATGTATTAAATTCATTTAGAAATGAATTAAAATAATTATTTTTAACATAATTTTTAAATAATAAAATTAATTTATAAATGAAATAAATTCTATTAAAATTAAATCAAACCAATTCTAGAAAAATAATAATTCAGAAACAAGGAATTTGTGAATATATTATTGAAGGCAGTGAGAATCTTATCTCGATCCATCTAATAAATGATACTTCTCTCTGACTTATTTCTCTTTTATCTATTCTGAGTTTGAAAGAGGACTTCCTCTTATAACTTAACTCTCACAACTCTTTTTTCATATATTTTTACACAATTATATATAAATAATTTTAGAGTTATATTTACATATTTAAACAATTGAATCAAACGATACGCACAATTATAGAAAATAATTATAAATAATCATAATAAATATAATATGATCAGATAAGCACATCTTTCATCAACCACTATTTCGTTTAATCTTCTTCACTTTTTTTTTTAAACATTGTAAGCGAAGCTCATGTATAAACTCAGAAGGTGAATAGAAACACTGTCTACCACTCATTCTTTCCTTCATTCGCTCGCATTGTAAGCGAGGCTAATGTGTGAGCTCCACTTGAAATGTGACTAGGGGTTAGTAGAAGGGCGAATCAAACATTTTCCTTTTGCAAAAGCCAAAGGTAATTAGATTATTAAAATATACTCATGAGATATGATCCAGTAGGTGGTGTAACATACATAACCGTTAAACCCCAAATACGAGCCAGCCGAAGAAGAAACTCTACCGCCTCTCTGCATGATGTCCCACTCCAACCCACAAACTCAAAACAAACGGTTATTATCACACTGCCTGAACCAACAACTTAACGAACATCCCGAAAACTCCCTCTCGTCTTCTCGAAACACACCATACGCCCTGTCCCATTCAGTTTCAGACTCCAAACATCAACAGCCGGCCAAGGCAGCCACAAGCTTTTTTTCGCATCCTCCAATCACCACTTAGACTTCGATAAATATACCAGAATCAGAGTCCCCCAGTTTCATGTTGTTTCAATGTTCCTTCGAGACGTTGGAGCCGCCTCATGCTTGGCTGCAGTGAGGTTTCTTCCATGGCCAGACAAGTAGAATCCTCAGTTCTTCACTCCCCCTTTGAGATTGTAAGTGTTTTGTTGCAGATTTTTGTTTTTGTTTTTCATTAATAATTATTATGTGCTTGACAAAAGGTTAACATGTTAGGCATGCATTAAGTATTTTGCTATCAAGGCAACTCAAGCAGTATGGGAATTGGGAGTCCTAATAAACAGAAATAATTTCTTTAACACTGTTTTCAGATTAAAAGGAAGATTACCAGACAGCAAAAGAGAGGGGATCTTGAAAGAGGTAATTTTTACTCATGCATGTGTATGTATGTGTGTGTGTATACATATACTACGAGATTAATGAAAGCAACATTTCTCCGCTGCTAAATAATAAGACGTGTACAACAAACGGTGGAATTCTGGTCCACCTATTTTGATATAACTTGGTTCCATTTTAACATAACCAGAAGTGAAAAAATTCATCTTCATTGCAAAAAGATCTTCTATGATTTTTCATTCCATAGAAGATAATTGGCGATTGCTGTCCAACATCATTTATAGTAATCAATTAATATGAGAGTACAAACTTGTCTGAAAAAGCCACACCTCTGTTGCCACGAAAGCATGGTAAAAAACTAAAAATTTTGGAACTATATAGCTTAACTATTTTCGCCAATGAAGGAATGAGCGACAAATAAGATATATATATATATATATATATATATATATATGTGTGTGTGTGTGTGTGTGTGTGTCCCATTCATAAATTACCCCATTTGCTACTAGTGAAAGTAAAATTTAAGACTTTCAAGATAAAGCACTCAACTTTTAACTTTGAAACACGTTATATTCTGTTGTAAATTCTCAACAGGTTGATTTAACGAGTACATATGTTATAATTAGATAATAAAAAAAATTTAAAAGCAGTATATTTGACAATTCCACTGGATAATATATGGAATGATTTTTTAATTGTGGTAAATTAGGGGCTTGTTTGGAAGTGTTTTTATTTTTTATTTTTAAAAACTATTTTTGAAAACAATCCTCTCTTGTTTTTAAAAACTATTTTTAAAATAATATTTTAGAATAAAATTTTCAAAACTATTTTTAAAAATAGTCCTATCAAATAATTTTTTTATTTTATTTTTTTCAAAAATAAAAAATAATTTTTAAAAACTGTTTTCAAAGATACCCTATAGCTCTCTAAGTTTCAACAGTTGTTGGATAAAGAAGAGAAAGTCCATGAGAGTTTGGAGATGGTACGTAATGGACAAAATGGTTCAGCCAAATCTATTCCAAACTTTCTTCCTCCTAAGGTAATTAATACAGTACTCTTCCTTAACATTTTGGTATTATATCTCCTTTGCTTGCCACTGCTCCCTAATTGAATCAGTTGCATTGTCCATTTACTTTTGATGTAGGGATATGGGTATCTAGTAGTAGTAAATAGAATAGTTAAGTTTTGAGTTTAAATAGGTTATGAGTCACGAGCTTATTGTGATTCTATTGTAATCTTAATTTTTAAATATAAATAGATATGTCTGTCTCGTTGTAGAGTATGATTTCACAATTCTCTTTTTCTTAAAACGGTATCTAGAGCTTCCTAAAAAAAAAAACCTAAATATCTTCTTTCTCTATTCTAGCCTAATCAACAAAATCTAACCTTTTTCTCATCCTCTTTCTTCTTTCCTTCTTTGATGTCATGACTCATTGCATTTTCAATTTGATGGCAATCTTAGATTGCATGTTTGACAAAAAGTATCCAGCGTCTGTGTACAAATTTTTTGGCGATTGGTAGTCGTCGAATTTTGGCAAAAACAGGCCTGTTCGAAGGAGTTTAGTGTGTTTGAATGAGTGAGTGGCAGAAATGGGTTGACATAATGATAGATTAGAGGTTGACAAGTCTTTTTGGACAACGCATGTGACACACGCATGGTTTCTATGATGGCACATAAGGGCTATGCGCAAAGGACAATGACAATGCATGAGCCACTTTTCAATGATTTGCTTCCTTCTGTAGCTTTTTCGACAGTCACCGCACCCCCTTATGTGGTTGGATTTTTATTTTGGTAACTCCTGTTATAGTTTTTCTTTTTCTTTTTTTTTTTGAGAATTTTGGTGTTGTTATTTTTATTTTTGATTGAAATTTTGTGATGGCTAACTCTGCATCTGATCCAAGTACCAAAAATAAAGATCTGACCTCTCTAAGGATGAAGGAAAATCATAGATTAAAATGCTCTTCTTAGATTTGATCCCAACCTCTACTAAAATTACTAATTGGAAGTTGGATGCAAAAGGCAAACAATATCTTACTTGGAAAAGAGTTGTTGAATATTCTTTGATGGTATTGAAAGGTCAAATCATTTGATTTCAGATCCTTTTACATATGGCACAAAACTAAATGGATGGTGGAAGATCAATATTTGTTTGGCCTTTTGTGTAATACCTTGGCAAATGATATTGAGGATAATACTATTCATTACAAAATAGTCAAAGAATTGTGGACATTCCTTGAGAGACTTTACTCAGGAGAGGATAATCTGCATCAATATATAATTTATGTGTTATCTCTATTTTAATGCAATGGAAAAAAGTAAAACTATCTCACAAATTTATTTTCATGTTAATTGTGTTTTTGAACAGTGAAATGCTATTATTCCTATCACCATTGACATTGAGGCAATGCATACTTAACGGAAATAATTAGGAGCTTTGTGTTTCTTGATAGCTCTACCTCTTGAACTTGACACTACCTATTAACAGATTTTGACTAGTTCCAAAACACTCACATAAGTAAATACTTAATATCATTTTTTTCAAAATGTTAGAGATGTGCCTTCTCAGTCTATCAGTCCACTATTCATCTACTTTGATTAGATTTGATACTTGAGAGAGTTATGGAAGTACTAGAGGAGGAAGAGGAAGGGGTTTGATTCTAATAACACTTGTATCTGTCATTATTGCAAAGAGCTGGATCATATCAAGAGAAATTGTCCTAAATTGATTAGGAAAAATGCACTACCATCTTGGTTTGCACATATTGTCACTAGTAGTCCTACACAAGAATCTAAGCCCATTTGAGGCATAATTGTATCTAAAGATGAATGTGCCTAATACATCCAATTCCAAGCCTCTCAATAGTCGTCACCTATCCAATTCATCGCCATTATGGTTCAAGCAACTAATGCTATTGTGTGTCTTTCTGGTTCTAATACTAAATGAGTTATTGATTTACATGCTATTAATCATATGATGTGCAATATAAGTATTTTGTCTTCTTTTCACAACTCCTTTACTTCTTATGTTACTCTAGGACGTAGGTCTATTACTTTTGTTATTGGAAGTGGTATAGTCAATGTTACATCTAATATTTTTTTGTCTAATGTTTTATGTCTTTCCAAGTTCCCATTCAATTTGCTTTTTGTTAGTAATTAATACGCACCTATAATTGGGTGTTTTCTTTTTTCTTGGTTATTGTGTTTTTTAGGATATTCTGATGAAGAAGATTTTTGATAGGGGATGTGAATTTGGTGAGTTGTATTTGCTTATGAAAAAGTTCTTCAGCCAATTGCTACCCTTACTCTATATTCGTAACATTGTCATTTGGGTCATCCCTGCTTAGTTTCTTTAAAAGAATTGTGTCCTAGTTTGAGTTCTATTTCTATTTTAGATTGTGTCATGTCAATTTACTAAACAACATCGTTGATTTTATATTCCTTCAGTCAATAAATGGGTTGCATTCCCTTTTGAGTTAGTGCATTAAGTTGTTTAGGGTCCTTGTCTTGTTGTTTCGAAATTTGGTTATCGTTACTTTTGTCACTTTTGTTGATGATTATTCAAGAGTTACTTGGCTCCTTCTATAAAAAGTTAATAAGAATCATTTGATATCTTTTGTGCCTTTCATGCTAAAATTAGGAATCAATTTCAAACATCTATACGTGACTTGTGAAGTGATAATGCTAAAGAATATTTTTTAGCATAATTTTCTCTATATTTGTCACAACACAGTATAATTCATTAGTCATCTTATGTAGATACTCCATTAAAAAAATGGAGTATTTGAAAGAAAAACTGTCATTTAATAGAGGTTGCTAGTGTTTTTTTATTTCAAATGAAAGTGCCTAAGATGTTTTGGGAAGATACAGTTTTTATTGCCTGTTTTTTGATCAATCGCATGCCATCTTTAATTCTTGATGGTTAGACACCTTATTCTCTTTTGTATTCTTCTTAGACATTGTTTCCTCTCACTCCACATATCTTTTATTATATTATGCATGTTTTGTTTAGGATCATGGTCTTTAAATTTTTAAGTTAGATCTCCAGTCTTTGAAATGTGTCTTTTTGGATACTTTTAAACTTAAAAGGGTATCGATGTTGTTCTTTTGAATTAGGTCATTATTTTATATCTTTTCATGTTACTTTCTTTGAATTTACTCTATTTTTTTGGATCTTTTGAGTCGTCTTACTTGATATTAGAATCTAAATTTATTGATAAACATTTTTTTGTGTATTCCATTCCTTGTAATTCTTAAGTCTTTTCCACTAAAACTTTGGGTTCCTCCTCCTATTAAGTATGTTTATTTTTGTAGAGTGCAGGTACTAGCTATAGCTTGTCCTTGTGACACTGCTAAGACATCAGGTGTAGCACCTGTTACAAACCTCCAATTAGCTTTGTCTCCCCACTGGCTTTATCCTCACCAAATCTACTTTTGGTGCTTTTTAATCTTGATTTGCCTATTACGTAAACAAAAAGGTATTCGTAATTGTACTTAAAAAAGCACCCATAATCACCTTTATGCTATCTCTACCCTTGTATCAAATTCATCTTTACCTATTTTTTCACAATCCTTTATTACCTTGTTGGATTCTATTACTGTTTCTAAGTCAGTTTCAAAAGCATTTTCTTATGATGGGTGGCATGTTGCTATGGTGAAAGAAATGATAGCTCTTAAGGCAAATTAGACATGGGATATTGCATTTTTGCCACATGGTAAGTAACCTATTGTCACACCCCAATTCTTAGCACATGATCAGCGTAGAAGGTCACCGTTAGGAACCCCCTACAAGCCTGTCAATATACAATAACATGCTAAGACACATAATCATAGTAACACAATCAAATGTAGATATATCCATTTCCACTGGAAATCTAGCAGAGTTTCCTCTAGTTTTTGAATATATGGGCATGAGGCCTACTTAACAACCATGGGCTATGTGCCCTATACATAACCTGTATAATAATTCAACATCACAACAGCCCAAACAACACAAGGCTAACCCTACTGGGCTTCATCCAAACAAAGCACATATATACAACCACTAAACCAACCGCCAATATTACACCTTTTATATACCTTTGATTTCTGCAAGAAGTGACCTACTTGATTAATGAGCAGATCTGAAATCAGGATAGGGTAAAGGAATTGTAAGAATATCTTCTGGCTTTGAAAAACATTGAAAGAGAGGAGTGAGTTTCATAGAAACTCAGTGAGTAGATAATCCCATAAAAAAAATTGAAACATCATTTATAAGTCATGTCTGAAAATAAACATAGTTGTGAAAATAAGCTTACCCACTTAAATATAGAAATCCTATAATAAGTTGGAAGCTTTAATCATTAAGATAATAAGTAGTTGAAAATGTAATATTCAATAACATGAAATTAAACATCAAAATATGTTACTATGAAAAATACATTTAACTAGATTTTTAGAGAATAAATTTCAAGAGGTAATCATCACAATATAAGCATAATAACTATCATAAGCCATCCAACATGTCTGTCAGATGCTCATGAACAAATATAGACATATCCCTACATTTCCTCCCTTATTCACTCTTGCCCGGGTAATCTACATATACCCAAGTGCACTTGAGGGTTATTAATAAATTTTTTAATGGATTCAGTATCTCAATCAATATTCAAAATATATCACGTAACATGAAAATCCTTATTTGGACAAGCAACATTTATCAAAACATATATAAACCTACTAATGCATTTTCATATCCATTCATCACGTAGAAAAATAGAATCGCCAATTTCAATAACATAAATTAAGGTGAAAATGCATAACTTTATCACAGCAAATCATGTTCACATACATATACAACATTCAAATAAACTTTTGAAACCACATTAATATATAAGAAAATCCCATTATTTTAAGGGAATTATAATATTTTATATACTAAAATTATTTCATATTTGCAAATGGGATTTATTAAGAGAGGAGGATTATCTACTTACCTCAAACACTCCTTAGAATAGTCTAATTGCTCCTTAAAATGCTAAATCAGCTCACTTGGAGAAATTGAGTTTTTAGTCTAGTTGGATATAATTGATGTTAAAATTAGCATTTAAGCTTAGATGGAAGATTTTCTAGCTAAGCACACCATTTAACATTAATATTAAACTTCAACAACTGAACTTTCAAAATCAAATAACAGAATCACTTACTTGGGTTTTTCCATTGAAACTCCAAATTTGTTGATATTGGTGTGCTTAATCCTTCAGCAGAAGCTTCACTGAAGCAAGACAATGTAAATACAACCAGAAAATTTCAGCTTTCATCAACTTTGCACAGTAAGGGTTTCATCTAACCCATCTTGAAAACTTACTATGAAGTTACTATAAACTACATCTATTGTTCTAAGATTACTCACCACTGTCCAAAGTGTAGGTGGGGAGCTTGCCATTGACTGGATCGTCGCTGGTGGGCCAGTTTATGGTGCTGGTCAAACTACATTGTTGAGGAGAGAAGAAGAAGTGCCAAGCTATAGTCAAGCTTCTGGTGAAGGAGGGACACCGAAGGAAGGGAAGGGAAGGCTGATGGTAGCTAGAGCTCACTGGACTGAAGAAGAAGCGAAGTCGGCCAATGATTGTGCAGCAGGGGTGTCAGGAAAGAGAGTCGAATGTGTGCACACAAGGAGGAGAAAGATCAATGTTGGAGAAGAAGGGAAGACCACCAGTGATGATGGCTGAAGGAGAAAGAAGTCAGCAGAGAATGGATGAATGTGAACAGAAGAAGAAGAACACCGAGATGCAGAGGAAATTTCAGGAAGCAGCACGTGTAAGAAGAGAGAAGCCAGCTGAAGAGATTTTTATAACATAAGGCAAAATGGGGAAATTTACGTTTTGACCTCATTGACCCAACAATAACCTCAACGAGGTCCTCATGCAAAAAGGAAAAATTTCATTTCGGCCCCAACTACTTTTAAAATTTTTCATTTTCATCCCTCTGAAACTATTTTCCTATTAATTTTTATTATTTTATTTATTAAGGCATTACACCTATTAAGTGCAAATGGGTGTTTATTGTAAAAGTTAATTTAGATGGTTTTGTTGCTTGATTAAAAGCTTTGTATGCTCAAACTTATGACATAGATTATTCTGAAGTTTTTCTCTTATGGTTAAGATTATTTTAGTTCATTTATTTTTCTCTTGAGGTTGATTGGATTTCTTATCTTCTTCGTTAATTTGGGGTTGAGTCCTTTAGAACTATGCAGTTATGGTGTAATAATCGAGCTACCACTCACATTACTATGAATTCATTCTTTCATGAACAAATAAAGAATATAGAGGTTGATTGTCATTTTGTTGGATAAAAACTTTAGGAAGGAGTTATTGATTTGAGACTTTTTAGTATTGGCGAATAATTTGTTGATTTATTTACTAAAGCTCTTCTGAGAAGACGGGTTGATAATATTTGTAATAAGCTGGACATACTTGACATCTATACTCCAACTTGAGAGGGAGTGTTAGTAAATAAGATAGTTAAGTTATGGGCCTAAATAGGTCAATGAGTCATGGGTCTATTGTGATCCTATTGTAACCCTACTGTTTTAGTATAAATAGATGTGCCTATTTCATTGTAGAGTATGACTTCACAATTCTCTCTCTTGACACTAACTAACGTGAATGTAAAGCATGTGGGCAATTGTACTATATGCATGTAGGACGTCTTTTGGTTTGGAAATTATATGCAGCATCCCTTCCAGCCAAGCCTGCTTTGCTTCTGGCTTTTATAAAAAATATAGCATATATGATATTTTTATTTTGTTTTATGAGAGAATCTAATCTAATTTTAGAACTAAAGTTTTTTATTATTCAACATTGTTATGAATGACACTAAATATTTGTAGGGATAAATTCTGAACTATGAGATTGCACAAATCCTTAATTTCTCATGTTATAGAGAAATAATTGACACAAAAAATGCAGGAAGAAAATTACGGGTATTAATCTGTGAATTATGCAGATGAAAGAACTCTTAGCAGAACTAGCCATGGTTGAGAGTGAGATAGCTCGACTTGAGAACCAAATAAGGCAACTTCAAGCTGGTTTAAAACAAGAACAAGAGTTCACAAAGGAAGCACAATAAAAAACATGGAATCAGAGGAATCTGAACAATTTCAACAGTCATTTATCAATTACAGCAAATCCAAGGCCTGTTAGTCCTCTTCACAGAAGTATTCATGAAATGACAGCATTTGAGACAAAGGCACTGCATTTCATGAGCAAAGCTATTAAGGGTGATTGTAATCTCAGTGACTTCTGTCTGGATGAGAAAGCAGGATATCTCAGAAGTTTAGTTGAGCAGAAAGAAAAACATTTGCGTGAAGATAATCTGATATTTCAAGATAGACTTCCAAGAAAAAGTGCTATACTGAAGTCGGCCTCACCCCCAAGAGATCCCCGCCATTTATGACCTAAGGTAACCAAACCTTCTTTCACCAATTTATGCATATGATTTTTTTAGAAAAATAGCATATACACTTAGATTGGGGTACTCATTCGAACATTTGACAAAATCTGATGTGATAGTTTAAATTTGTTTTTTGCCAAATGGGCAAAGAGTAGCAGCTTGTGAGCAAAGAAAGTGAATATAGCTTTAGTCAATTTTCTAATGCTTGATCACAGATTGAGATGGTCTTTGCCTTCATGGTATAGTGTCATAAAAGTAAAGAATAAAATCTCATTTCATGTACTAAGAAGGTCAAATTTCATATTACAAAATAAAGTTCCACTATACTTCCTAATGATTTTAATCAAAATTGATTTATGGTTTATACATATAATAAAAGAAAATATTTTATATTATTGTTAATGGTGAAAGTTCAATCATTTCAGACCAAATTTGAGCCTCAAAAACGTAATCAGGAGATGTACTTGGATCTCCCCATTAAATCTCCTTTGAATCCCCTTTTATCCGAAGAGAACAACCTGAAGTGGCAGCCCAACAAGCTGTCTGAGAGCATCATGAAATGTTTGAATTTCATATATGTGAGGCTACTAAGAACGTCAAGAACAAAGGAATTGGAGAAATCAGGGCCCATTTCCAGGTCTATTGACTCTCCTTAATGCTCAAGAAGCTTCAGGGTACATACCAGCTCAAACCCAAAATCCAGCCTAATGTTGCAGAAGGAATCAAGGCAAAAAGACCCGTATGGCATCTTTGATACAGCAGAGTCCATTCCAAGGGATATTGGTCCTTACAAGAAACTTGTCATATTCACCTCCAGTTCTATGGACCCAAAGTTCATCTCAAGTCCTTCTTCTATTCCATTGCTGAGAAAGTTAAGGTATGACAGAAAGAGCAATGCTACAATCATCTTTTTCCCCTTATAAATTATTACTAACTACACATTTGATAGAATTTGATTTCAACTAACTCAACTTATTCACTGACCCACATGCGCATATGAGTGCATAAAATTATGCTCTTTTACGATTTCATTGTTAGATAAGCTGCATACATAGATAAGACTCAAACTCCAGAATTACATGATTTCTAATACATAAATCCAGTTTTAGTATTCATTGTGTTTCTTTTTAATACAGGGTCTTGATGAGCAATCTCCAGACAGTTGATTTGAGAAGCCTTACTTATCAAAAGAAGTTGGCATTCTGGATCAACATGTACAATGCTTGTATCATGCATGTATACTATAGAAAATTTCATTATACTCTTTTCTTTAGTTACTGCTTCTCATTGAGAATTTCTAACTTATTTTCTGTATGACCAGGGCTCTAATTGATTTATTGACGTTTCTGTTTCAGGGGTTTATCCAATATGGAGTGCCATCTAACCCAGAAAAGCTACTTGCATTGATGAAAAAGGTACACTCATCAGAATTGAGATGATGATGTAACTTTTTTCCTGCATTCAGATCAACAAATTCTGCCCTCATCTGGGAACAACACCAAAATCTAGAACGGTTTGTGGCTTCTGGAAAATTTAATGATTAATGGAGGTGCTTGCTTTGCAGGCAACTCTCAGTGTAGGAGGCAACATGATAAATGCTCTTGCAATAGAGCATTTCATTTTAAGTAAACAAGCAGCCCCTAAAATAAAAGAGGTTAACTCGTTAGGCCCTTTTCTTCTTTTTCTTGTTTGTTACTTTGTTAATCATTATAGTTTGCAACATCATGTCAAGTCTTTTGCTTAGGTACATCTGAACGGTGAGTGGAAGCAGCAAGAATCAGTTGTCCGAGAACTATATAGACTTGAGTCAATGGATCCCAATGTACCATTTGCTCTTTGCTGTGTAACTCGTTCTTCTCCTGCTGTGAGTATCCCTCTCTTCAGAAGCATATATCTTCACTTGACAATTCAATAAGCAATGCTCCTTGCACAGTGCTCTAACTCCCAATGGCAAATAGCAATTTTGCGAGGCCCCAATTATCCACCATTGTGAGTTGAATCATTGTGCAAATAGCAAATTTAAATGAAAAAATGTCAGCTGTATCTTGCATTGTGCACAAAATGCCAGTCACTGTATATGTGATAAAATCTAAACAGGTTGTGCTAGTAGACAAATGTGGCCACTGGCGAGTTGAACTCTGATTGCAAGAGTTTTTTACACTAAATAAAAGTAATTATTTGCAAAAATATAAATGTTCACTGTATACAGGTGCGGATACACACAGCAGATGGTGTTGCGGCTGAGTTGGAGAGATCAAAGCTTGACTATCTGCAGGCTTCAATCATGGTGACAAGCACAAAAAGGATAGCATTCCCAGAACTTCTGTTCAAAAGCATGCTTGATTTTGCCAAAGACAGAGACTCGTTGGTGGAGTGGGTGTGCCATCAATTACCTACATCTGGACACTAAGAAAATCAATGGTGGATTGCTTCAAGAGCCATCATAACATAGTCAAGGCATCCCCCATTGTTGAAAAGATCCCCTATGACTATAAATTTCAGTATTTCTTGACGATATAAATATCTCTTCTACTTTTTTTAATTCAAAAACCTTAAGTATAAAACTATATATGGAAACTAGAATTACCCGTCATTGTTCCTCGTTAAATTTTTTCTCCTATAACAAAAGTGGTTGAGGAACCCAACCAAATATATTAAATTTATTTGATGTATTCCTTAACCCCGTAGTTTATTTAAATATCATGGCAATGCTTCGATTCATTAAGGATATGAAGGAAAAATACAAATTTCATTGGCTGTATCACAGTATCAGGAAACTTAATTACTAAGAAACATTTGCTGCTGCTTCTTCAACATGTTGAAGCTTCATTCTTATAATTATAAATTCTTATAAACATAATTATTTTAACTGTTCGCATAAACCAAAAGTTATCTTCCCCAATAGAAAAATTTTAAACTATAGCCTTTTCCAATCATTTTATGATTTTATTAAAGTTTTTGTTGACTTGAGTTGTTGAGCATGACGTCAATAATATTCATTCTCTACCATCCTCTCTTACACGAGAGCACACATGCAATGGGTTGATAATTCTCTAGTCGAAATCGTGCAGTGCATGCTTGCCACTCTTGATGAACATGTTAGTCTTCCCACAAATTTAAGCTACACTTAGATAGGTAAACGGGGCATTACGGATTTTGTCTTCCATATAACTAAAATTCTATGCATAATATATTTGAAGGCAACATAAGCCTATAAATTGAAGCAACCATGCATATCAAGTCTCAAAATACCCCACATAAGTAGCCTTTAGTATGTAACGAGTAAGGGACAACTAAATAGGGAAAGGAACAACTTTTTTTTATTTATTGATATATGCCTCATTATATTGTTTAGAGTGTGTAAGGGGATGCACCAAGCTAACACACTGTCATGGCCCACCTTGAGATTCTGTGACTGGTGTAGAAGGCCATCCGTAAGAAACCTCCTACAAGCCTAACACAACACATAACATAGAATAATCTATTATTTCACTAATAAGCAAACATGAATACTTTTAATTCTATCGAAAATTCGGTAGAATCTCCTTTATATTCTGGACACCTAGGCCCATGGCCTTCACAGAAAAACATTACGGACTACATGCCCAACAAAACACACACACAGCAACAGAACAGTTACGCAGTGGCCCTGTCTAGACACTTAACCTAATGGGCATCCAAAAACACATATTAGTGCAACCAACTATCCTATCCCTTTAAATATCCATGAAAGGTGGTTTTTGGGTTAGAAGGAAACATATGTAACATTGGGTGTTGCAGACTGGAAAACAGAACAAGGGGGTTTCAGGGAACTTAGTGAGCGAGTAGTCCTATCGAAAATTGAAATTTAATTTTTAAATTATTTTTATGAAAACCTTTCTTTAATTTTCATATGACAGATATTTTATAAAAACTTCTTTTTTCTTTAGATACAGATACTGGTAGGATCCAGGAAATTCCATCGGGTAACCAGAATCGATCAGAACCCCCCATGTCCAATCAATCACACCAATCAAATGTATTCATCAGATTGCACCCTCCCCCTATCACTCCAAACACACAAGATGATCACAAGTGCACTTGAGGGTTTCCTGGGATTTTCTAGTGATTCCGGACCCAAGGAATTTGACAGGGAACCAAAATACATGTTATTCCCAAATCCACCAAGCACACCAATCAAACATTTTGTCTAATTACATATCTCCCCCTTATTTCTCCTACAAAGCAAAACAGAAATACACAGGTGCACTTGCGGATTGCCAAGGAATTACCAATGGATCCTCAGTTAAACAAATAATCATATTTCAAATTAAAACTTTCACAATTTGTGGAATAACAAGATAATTTATTTCAAGATCAAGTATTTCATGTAACTCTTCTATTGTTAAAACATATTTTTAAATGCAAATAATACCTCAGAATAAATCATCATCGATAGCCAAATTATTCAAAAATCATAACATAATATTCAACAAAATCACTTTTCAATGCAAAACAAAATTTGTAAGGGTAGGACTATTCACTCACAACCATTTCATAGAACTCACAGAATTCGAACCTTTATGGATTCTATAATTTATCAGGAATGCCTTAGAATCAAAATAACAACTAGATTTTTCAATTTCATCAACTACACATTATCAAGCTTATACACAAATTTCTTGGCAATTTTCAATCGGAGTACTACGGAATAAAACTAACGATTTAGAATTACTCACCGTGCCTCAAAGGTCCACTTATCAGCTCGCCACGGGCCAGAACGTTGCCGGCGGCCTGAGATCCATGGCTGGCCGAACCAGTAGAAAAATAGGGGAAAGAAGAAGCCATGCCGTTGGAAAACTTGCTAACCAAAGGATCACACTAGAGGAAACTACAATAATCGGATTTAGGTTGGCCGGATAGAGGTACCATCGGGACCACTATAGCAGTTGAGTGAACAGTCGCCATCACTAAGAGATGCTTCCATCGGAGAGGAGGAGAGAAGTAGTAGAATCTAATCAAACTCCCATCAGTGGAGGTCATGATGCCGAGATGTGGCATTTGGTCGGTGATACACCGGCCAAATGTGGAAGCTCCGGAAAGTTTCGGAGAAAGCCAGAGAAAAGAAGAGAAGAATAAGGTCGAGAAAGAGGAAGGGGGCCGGTTAGGGCGGCACCAGCTGGTCTGGGGTGCCCCCTCATTTGTATTTAAATTTATTTTTATATTTTTACATTTTGACCCCCAAGGTTTGCATCACCTTACACTAAGGCCCAATACTTTCATGTTGCCTTAACAAAGACCCAGCTTCCATAAATCTTTTCAATTTAGTCCCTACATAACTTTTTCAATTTAATCCTTCTCACATTTTTTAAAAAAATTTTGGGTGTTACACACAGTCCTATATCCCTGAGATTAGTATTAACAAGTCCTGAATGAGCACTTGACAAGGCTCCGATGTACCTTTGATGAGCTGCTGACACTTACTCCTAAAAAGTATTTTGAGCCAAAGATCAAATGTCACTAATCGACATATTTTTTTTTTGAGTTAACATAAGGCCTTTTCTTATAGCTCCAGATGGATATTTTGTGACATCATATATGGATGTGAAGATAAAAATATAAGGAACGTGCCCATGTGATTTCCTACTGGACAAGCATACCAAGCATGTTTGCCCCTCAATTTGTTTACAAGGTCAACTTGTGACATTCTCCCCTACTTAAGAAACGTCAATGCCCTTATTGACGTCATAATTTGTGTCAGTCCCAATTCAGACAAGTTAGAATTAATCTTAGAAAGCGGAATAAGTTTGGATCTTGCCCTTATCTTGTTGGAGATTGGTATACACGTGTATCTTGATTTAAATCACTTGTAAATT
>JANHAO010001892.1:0-30903 GCA_026873985.1 Saraca asoca | reverse complement strand
GTTGAGCGAAAAAGAAACGTGTCAACCATGAATACAATATAAAAAGAAAACGAAGGCTAGTTATACAATCTAACAAACCTGCTCTACTTTCTCTAATTTGACAATCCACCCACTACAATTTTAGCCGCTGGAGAAGGGGTCCACTACAATTTTAGTCGGAAATAATATGCTGAAGAAGGGGTCCGACTTCAACGGCTGTGGTTTGGGTGAGAAAGCAAGTTAGGGTTTTTAGAAAACTGCAGCCCGATCAAAAATATTTGCTTTTCACGTCCATTGCTTAACAATTCATTTAGTGGCGGCTGCTGGCAAAGCGCCACTAATAATTGCCTGTTTCAATCCTCCATGTTTTTAGCGACGGTTTGGAGAAATCATCACTATTAAACCGCCACTAAATTCAATTATTCTTGTAGTGCCCACAAGGCTAGAAATGCTGCCTTTAAGTCCCACCTGAAGAAGAAGGATATCACTAAGGCAAAGAATGAAATGGAAAGATTTATTAATGAAGCTTGTGTTAATGAAGATGAAAACTTTATTATTTTGGCTTGGTGGAAGCTTAATGGCTCAAGATTCAATATCCTCTCAAAGATGGTTAGAGATATGTTAGCTATCCCTGTGTCAATAGTGGCCTTAGAATCAGTGTTTAGCATCGGAGGTCAAGTACTAGATGTATTTAGAAGCTCTTTTATCCCAAAAATAATTGAGACACTTATTTGTACTCACAATTAGTTGAGGCCCTCAAAGCTTGACTTCCATGACATTAAAGATAATTATGAACTTGAGAAATGTGAGAAAATAATGCAAGGTATAGTTCTATCTATTTGCTTAATTTTTAAATTTTTTCTAACTATTTTCTTATTTTATGCATTTTAAGTGAATTGTTAATAAATTTCAATGTCTTCTTTTCTTTCCTAGAATTTCTAAGAGGGAGTGGTGTACTTAAGTCCTCTATAGTAGCTAGTGTTAGAGATCAAGTGTCATCTTCTTTTTTATGGGTGTGAAGACAACAATTAGTGTACATACTGCTGCAAGTAATTTATTTTGTGGTACGGCATAGACTTGCTCAAACCATAGGGTTAGCATAATTTTTTTTATGTTACTAGCTTGTGGACATAGTTCTACCACTAGTATGGTATTTTTGTGGCAAACATAGCTTTTGACTTTGATATTTGGCTTTTGGTGATAGGTTGGCACAGATATATGTGCACTGCACAATTCTATTACATAGTCAGGATGATAATGTTACACATACTGGTAGTTTGGTACATAGATGATACAACCAAAAAAATAGTACAACTATAAGTCAACAAAGTAGTTTCATTTTAATTTTTGAAGAATTTTATGGTCTGCACTTAAGCACTTTATAAGATTAGTATATTTTTATAGTTAATGTAAATCCCTTCATTCATGAAATTTGAAAGCCTTTCAAATCATAACTTTGTATAATAATAGTAGCACTTTAGTTATCACTTATCAATACTTAATGAAATTTAAAAGTTTAGCTTTCAATTATGAGTTTATGAATATGTCAAATCCTAACTCTGTCTTTGCCTATACTTGTTTGGCTTACTGAAATTTTACTACTTCAGTTTAGTTCATTACTTTATTGCTTGTATTTTCTTTTCACTAAGTTAGCTAATTTATTTGATTTAGTTGAACTCAATGTGATTGTGAAACCTTTTTTTTTTCCTTTTTTGAATATGTCATATACATGTAATGCGCCAAAACAATTCAGTGAATGTCAAAATGGACCACATTTTACAAAAATATATATATTCCAAGTAGCAGGACATATATCGATAGAACCCACCTAAACTGACTAGAACATGCAGAAACTAGTTTTGATCAGTTCTATATGCCCACTTTGTTGGGACTGGGTGACTAACTTCACAAAATTCATTACTCTGATCAAGTCACTGGGCCAGATTAAACCATCTAAGCCTAATAGAGAAGCAAGCTTACCTATAATGTGAAATGTAAAGTACTTAGGTGTAGCTAATACTTGATTATGAGTAATGATAAAGCTGTGCTTCGAATAGTTAAAATATATAGTGGTAGAGTTGAGGCTTTTCTAGAGGTTGGTAATGTTATTCCAGTTACCCCACTATCACAAAATGTGATAGCAGCCCCTAACCCACCATTTAAGGTTAACTCACAGCTAGCCCAACCCTAATTAACCCACAGGCAATAATAATCAAAGTTATAACTAGCCTATAACCCATTTGAAAACACACATCTTGTAGCCTAACCCTACTCATACAACCCGACTTCAGCCTAACCCTACCTATAGAACTAGATTGCAAACCAACATAAGCTGAACACCCTACCTGCAACACCCTAACTCGAAATCCAAACTCAATTCCAAACCCAACCTTATCCACAATCTAAACCTACTGCTTATACCCAACTCCAACCTTAATTTAAACCTATATCTAAGACCCAGCCCCAACCTCAACCCTAAACTGAACCTATAGCGCAGACCGAACCCTAACCTTAGGCCCAAGACCAAGCCCAAACTGATAAGAGATTATTTTATGAACCAATTAAAGAGTTATTGTATTCTAATGAAGACAATAATGAAGATGAAAAATCTACTATAGATGAGAGAGATAAAGAAGGCACAAGTAATGTATGTGTTGGTCTATCCATTAGTGAACATGATAGTGAGTTTGATAGTTTGTTTGTTAATGAAGCAATTTCTGAATTAAAGATGGACCTAGGTGATGAACAAAGTTTAGCTAATAATAGTGATGTAGAGAAGGGTGATGTAATTAATCCTAACAAGAATATCAAAGGAAAAAGGTTTCAATATAAGGAAAATGAAAAGGTTAGACTATGCGGGAACCAAATTTTTGTTGATGCCAATGAGTTTGGGTTAGTGTTAAAGGATTATATCATTTAGGAAAACTTTGATGTAATTAAAGTGAAGAATGAAAATGCAAGAATGACAGTGATATGTGCTACGAAAAACTATCCATGAAAGGTCCATGCTTCACTATTACCAGATGGGAAGACCTACATGATTAAGCCTATAATGAGATCCATAGTTGTATTTAAATTTCTAAGAAAACAAATATAGTTTCCACTTGGATGATGAAAAACTTACAAATTCTTTAAAGGTTAATTTGTGCATGAGTTAACTCATGTACAATGAGCTTAATAACAAATTTAGTATTGAAGTTCACCATATACAACTATATAGAGCAAGAAGAAGGCCAATGAAGGAGGTTGGAAGGAGTTATACAAACAATTACAAGAAGTTGCCCCAATATGCAATGCTATTAAAGGAAAGAAACCCAGGAAGTATTGTCAAGGTGACTTACAAAATGAGAACAACCTTAAACCAGGACCCAACATTTAGAAGAATGTTTCTATGTTCACAAGCATGTAAGGATGACTTCCTCAATGGTTATAAGACATTGATAGGCTTATGTGGATTATGTTTGATTTCTAAAAATATTTTATGCTATAAATATTATAATATATGAGAGAGATTTGATGTGAGTATTTATGAGAATTACATAGAATTATAAAGATTTAAAAGAATGTAAAGATAACAATTAGGAAATTGTGAGATTATATTGAGAATATTTATATACATTATCTTCTAATTTTAATGATATAATGAATTTCTTTTTATTCATTGTTTTTCTTTAAAATTTTGAATTTTTCATATTAAATTAATTATTGGTTATTTTTATTTTTGCATTGGTATATGTTTTAATTACATGATACTGTTATTTTTTTCTAGCAATATACAAAACCATCCCGATCCTATTTATTCCACCACCAGATCTTCAAAGGTTAGTTCATTTTCGTTAATCTCTTTTCTTTCTTATTCTATTCTTCTTAACTATTTATGCTCCATTTCCATGCAAAAAAAAGCACGTAACCTACTTTTCTTTTAGCTATATAAATCCTTCCTAATGAGGCTACTTTTTGAGCCACAACCGGCATTCTTTAATATATTTATAAAGATTGTAAATTTAAATTACAATGTCGTTGCCATGTATTTTTTTTTTTTATAATTGTAGGTGATATAAAAATAAAAATGCAAGTCTATGAAATATTATCTTATCTGTGTAAAATATAATAAAAATTATATAATTTATATTAATTCTTTGAAAAAAGTACTTCAATCTTTAAATTTATGTCTAATTACACACGAACCTTCCATTTTTTAAGAAATTGGTTTAACTTCTCTTGTTTTTGTCACTTAAATTGCAACTGGCTCTGCTGTTATCTTTACGTTCAAAATATTTCTATGTTCACAGGCATGTAAGGATGACTTCCTCAATGGTTGTAAGGCATTGATAGGCTTATGTGGCATTCGTCTAAAAGGTTTGTTTGGTGGAGTTTTATTGACCATAATATTATTTAATGTTAATAATAGCCTTTTCCCCCTTTGCATATATATGGCTACTGAAGGAGAGAATAAAGAGTCATAAACTATTTTCTAACATTATCTACGTGAAGCCATAGGACCTTGTAGAGATGACCTTCCTTTCACTTTTATGAGTGATAGGCATAAGTTAAGTTGGTAACTTAATAAATTTGTTAGTTGAAATCTATGACTTGTTAATGTGCTAATTGAGATTGCTTCTTTTGTAGGGTTTACTTGATGCATGTAAGCAGGTTTTCCCATCCTGTTTGTAGAGGCATTACTTAAGGCATCTGTTGAACAACTTCAAAGCTAAACACCTAACCTTGATCTTGAGAGACTACTACAGGATGGCTATGACTACACAAAATAAGTTTTTTTTATAAGGCTATGAAAAAGTTGTTGGTGTTAGACAAAGATGCCTATGACTTAGGGTTGATCATTAGTCTAATTTAACTACTTAAGGAGCTTTTGTCGACTTTACTGCCTTAAATCACAAGCTTAAAAAATCTACCCGAAGTTGATTGACCAACAGCCATAAACTGACCTTAACCAATCACCTCGATTTTAATTGGTTTGCAGCAGTTGTCATTGGTTAGAAACTTATATTCAATAACAAACTAATAGTAATAAAGCAGTAATGTTCCTTCTATAGTAACTCACCATAACAACAAAGAAGAAAGTGAGCAATGCGACGTCAAGGCTGAGCATCTTGCTGGAAGCAGAGGACAACGTTCAATAATGAAAGAGAGCCTAACTGAACTTGTGGAAAGAGTAAGGAAAAGGGAGGCTAGTGGTTAAGGGAAGGATGGTGAGAATGAGGAGTGCTTGATGTCAACTTTGGAACTTTGGCGGTTAGTGACAAGGTCAAATTGGGTAGAAGCAACATGACAGTAAAGCTAGGTGGGGTGAGGCAGAGGAAGAGTAGGTTAGGGAAAGAAATGGGAAAACTAAGAGAAAGAAGGCAAGGGAAAAAATAGCTTGTGTTTACATTAATTAAATTTCAGTCAGGTGTCAAGTAATAATGGTTAAGCTTCCACCACCCACATTTCATCAAGACCCAAATTTTTTTCAAAAGTTTTAACTATGACAAACCAACTACCATATTTTACTCACATTTACTTGACCAACTTTGGTTATAATCAGTTGGTTTGGAGTGATTTGCCTATTCCTGATCATATTTACTATGACTACTTAATCAAGATTCCAGTGAAAAGGTAGAGTAGATATGCTTTTGACCTAAGATTGAAAAGCCCTCACATCATGATCAATGTTTGTGAGAGTGTTAACCATCAGATTAATAAGCTAAGAGAGAAACCTATCCTTTCATTTATGGATGGCATCAAGATTAAGATAATAGGTAGCTTCAAAGAAAATTTAAGCATGCCACCATTTTGGAACACAATATAGGTAAAAAGGTGAGGAATAAACTTACCGCAATGTTATCTTATTGCTGCCACTGTAAGGTTTATGCTACTAGAATGGATTAATTTGAAGTTAGGGATGGTCATATTATATTTGTAGTCAATCTTGCTGAGAAAACTTGTGAATGCAATATCTGGAACATTTTTTGGACTCCTTGTAAACATGACGATGCTTGTATCAGGAAAATCAACAAGAATATACTAGATTATTGTCAGGACTACTATAGTAATGCCATGTATATGAAAGCTAATGAATTCATTGTCAAGCCTTTACCAGATATTGCAAGCTTGAGAGATAGTGATGTCACACCACCACACTTGCTAGGGTACTTGGAAGGCCTTAAGTAAACAAACAAAAGGTTGTAGATGAGGTTCAATCTTTTTCGACGAAGACCAAAAGGATAGTTACAATCAAATATAGAAAGCTGCAAGGAATTGGGCCATAATAGCCAAGGATGACAAAGAGCCCGAATTAAAAAAAAGGGTCATTTCTCTTTTATGCTATTTATGTTGTCAATGTTCCAAAATTATATTTTGATTTGACTTATTAATTGCATGTGCAAGAAAAATCAAATGCATTATTGCATCAAAACCTAAGCCAACAAACTACAAGGGGTTTTACTATCAAATCTTAAGCCAAAAATTAAGGATATGGTCCCAGACTTATATTTGCTCAGGAAAGGTGTTAAGAAGTAGTATTTGGGGAAGAGGACTAAGAAGATAAGTGTTGACAAATTATTACAATTTTAAGAAAATATTTAAAGTTGAGAAATTACCATCAAGATTTGGAAATTAATTTTAGAGTTTTTTCTTGAAGAAAGCTAGAGAAAAGGTTGTTATCAAGTTGGCTTAGGAGGTTACCATAGCATTTAACCCATCACAAGGGAGTTCAACCGCTACTACCAAGGCCACAAAGAAACATGCTCATGCAACACAATGTACTGGTTAAGATTTTTCACCTTTTTTTTTTGTTATGTTAAGGGTTATATATCAATAGAAATAATTTCTTTTAACACATATGGTCCTGAGAAGAATAGAAAATTGATCCATTTTTGGTTCTTTTTTACTTTATTATGTAATAGCAGTATAATGCTGCTCTAAACATGTTTGGTGAGGGCAAATTTTATCCATTTATTGTTACTTAATGGAAACCATAAAAATTATTCTACCATTTTATCATCTTTCATTACTTTTGGTTTTTAAAATTTCTGATATCTACCATTTAATTAAAAAAAGTTCAAGTCAAATGTCATATTATTTAGACAAATTTTTAGTAGTTTTATCATAGTATTTGGATCGCTTTTACCAAATTATTTGGTCAATTGGTGTTGACACCTATGTACAATTATGTTGCTAGATTATTGGAAAGTTTAATGGTTTTAAAAACTAGATTATATTGTCAACTTGTTTGGCCAAATTAATTAGGCAAATGGCTATGAAATTTGTTTTCAAACTACACAAATTATCTCATAACTTAAATAATTTATTTCAACAAAGATTCACCAAAATTCTAAAAAAAAAAAAAGAAATAGAGTGAATAGAGAAAAAAATTACAAAGAGAAGTGAACAATAGTTTCATTGAAAAGCTAAAATGCTTATATTTACACAAATCAAGCTCTTCCTATGACAAACATTGTAACTAAAATGACAATGACAATAACAATGCAAAATTAAAAAAAAAAAAAACTCTACTAACATAAGTTTTAATAGTGCTCAATGTCATTTCTAGCAGCTCCACTTTTGAAAATAACTTGCCCAATTCATTTTTAAATTCCTGTATTACAACAAATCAATATGCATATTTTCCCCTACCAAGTCCTCTCTCATTTCATCCATTAAGTAACCCCTACTATCATTAATCGATGTTTACTAAGCAATAAAGTCACATTCATAATCACACTTATAATAGAATCATTTCTTGTTTTCAAATCTTGAAATTTTAACAAATTTAAGTTCTCCACATTTACATCTTTTCTTCAAAAACTTTAGCCTTTCACTATTTACACTTGATGATGAGATTGATTTCTACAAAGGAAAATGATTCAAAATGGGAAGAAGAAGAAAAAGAAATGGGTAGAAGAAAATACGTAGTAGAAATAAATACAGGGGAAATTTTAACAAAATAAGTGAGATATGGATAGAAGGATAATTACCTCTTTTTTTGTTCTCCTCCTGTTGCTCTTCATCAATGGAAAAGATGCTTTCCATAACTAATTTCTAAGTTTTCCCTAAGAGTGAAATTAAGAGGTTGATCGCTACTGTGTCTAGAGTTATTTATAAGGTATAGGGGAGGGTCGTGTATATTTTAAAGGAAGGTTTGTGTATAATATCAAAGTCTAAAGGAGGGCCATGTAATTAAAGCAAAGTTCAAAGGAGAGCAAAATAATTTACTTTAAAATTTTACATCAAGTCACAAATAGATAAATAGATCAATAATAATCCATTCATTAATTATGCAATCTAAATCCAGTCAAACACATCCATTTACTACTTTATTTGCATTCACGTGATGGCATAAACAAAGTGACATAGAGTACATTGTTACTGATAATGTGTGAATGTACCTTGTGCTTTTAGTTTTTCTCAATCAAACATCTTGTGTAAATAAAAAGGTGCTATAAAATTAGGTTTTTGATTGTACTCAAATAAATATGTAAATCTTTTAGTTTAATTTAATACTGTGTTTGTCTAGAAGTAATTAATAGTTTGATAATATGTAACAAATAATTAATATTGAATTAAGTAAGTTATTATATATATTAAAATAATATTAAATTTTTAATGTTGGATTATTAAGTTAATATATATTTAATATTTTTAGTACATTATTACATGTTTTATTAAAATAAATAATTACATTTAATGTTGACATTTTTTAAAAAATAAAAATAAAAGATAATTTAATGATCAAAATTGTGAAAAAGAATTATGATTATAAAGTTTAAAAAAGATTAGCCTAAAAAATAATAATTTATCTTCTTTTACTATCTTTTAATTTATTCATTGTATTAATTATTTATATATTCCAATCTAAATTTATAGTTTTCAATATCATTCTTACTTAATATTAATACTAATAATAATATCAATATACATTAAAATTTTTTTGCTAGTATTCAAATAAAAAAATTATTGCACTTTTTGTACTATTTGAATTTTTTATCAATAAATCATTTCTAATTTATATTAAATATTCAAATTTAGAATAATTTATACAAATAAAATATAATATAATATATGATATATTTTAATATAAATTAAATTAATGATATCATATTTAATTTTATTTTATACAAAATTAATTTTTTAAAATGTGACCAACTTAGTTTCAAAAATAACATGCAACACCCACAATTTATATCACAACGAGACAACCATAAGCGACAAATCAAATAGCACATAAACAAGTATTTCACATGTAAAGGCAACCAAATCATTCATATTGGCAAACATAATGCATTTATGCAATTCAAACCAATATGGGTGAATGCCACCAAAGAAAGGATAAATTTTGTGGGACAATATTTTAATTAAAAAGCAGCTACTTCTTTCATTTATATAAAACTTTATTACACACTCTCAAGTGTGTAGGGAAGGTGCCAAGCCACACACTCGATCTTCTAGACTAGTGCCTACATACCCACCTTAAGTCACCGGACACTTCCCCTAAAAAGAATTCTAAGACAAAGCACTAATAGTACAGGTAGACGTACTTTTTTTTGAATTGATATAAGGGTTTTTCTCCTAATTTAGAAGGATTCTAATGCACTATAATACATTGACGCAAAGATAAAAATGTAAGGATCACAACTATGTGCTTATCTACTCACACTAGACAAATTATCTTGGTCAAAAATATATAAATGTCCTCAAAATGGGAAAAATAGGAAAAATAATCCTATTGTGCATCTTCTCTCAAGTTTGTATCACGTGATCGTCTCTTCATACTTGATTTTTGTGCCAAGTTTCATCAAAATTTGAGCACATTTGTTTACTAAATTTGGTCACAAGTCTTGATTTGTGACATTCTCCCCCACTTGAAAATGTTGACGACTCAATCTAATACAACTTTAAAAGAATCTTTAGTCTGCTTCCCTTAAGCATATCCCTTGACTTCTTCTCTACTTCTTTCTTTGTACTTCACCAATGTATTATCTTCAACACTTCAATCTGACATTGCTCCTTGCAAGTCTGCAATATGCTCTTCTTCAACTCTTTTTAGTCTTTCTTCTACTTGTCTTCCTGATTTGTTGACTATAAAAAATAAGTTGTCTCTACAACTCTCAAGGTGATTATCTTTATAGCTGAGCATGAGCTAGGCATTTTGGATGCACCTACTACCGATATGCCCTATATCCAATGTCTCATTCCACCTATGTGAGAGATGCAAGTCTCATGCATTGTTCAAGTACAAGTCTCATTTCTTGCTGACAAAATATGACTTGCTTGTAAGTTACATTTCTTGCTTATTTCCCATGGTTTTAGCAATCAAACAAACTTCACTACGTACTCTGTTACTTAAACAACACCACTTCTCAAACATGAACATGACACTCGGCTGGTGTTTCCACGATCACTTAAATATGACACCTTAATGGTGTCCCCTACTACAGTCAATAAGGTTGAATAAAAAATAATTTGTCACTCTTTTTCAGCTTGCACACACTTATGCTCTCCAAGGTCATTGTCAAAAGCTCTTATTGTGACTAAACTTTAGCATTCTTAAAGTAATATGAGCTTAAGTCATTGCTGCAAGTTAATCCCCACAACTAAATTAATGTCTCTACATGCAAGAATATCATGATAAGATAATGTGCTAGGCAGTTACTCTTTGAACACACACTAAGCCTTTCAGCTCCTCCATAAACTCCTTTAAAAAGGATTTGTCTACTCCATATATCTCTTTTGATGCACCTCATCCACTACCTTTTCTACTACTCTACAAACTAGTACCCTCAGACCTACACTGCTCCTTACGCAAATAGACCCTCAATAAGGATGGGATGTACCATGCTTTGTTGTTATCTCACTACTTTTAGGGCTTTAAGAATTGGATTGCACCAATCATAGCATAAGACATATCTTCCCTATCAAAACCTTCACTTCACCTTTTTGTGCCTACTCTTAAACCTTAGCTTGTAAGATATTCAAGGTAACCTTTTGTAGATGCTCTGTCACTCTGTGTGGCCCATTGTATAAGAAATAGGCTATAGTCTTGGCTTTCCCTTTGCTATTTGATGTCTAGGATGATGTTGGAACCTGCAAGTGGGACGAAACTTAATTACCTCTTCCTTCACTCTTGGATTTGACACTATTGCCTCATGGAGCCGGCACTACTAGTATGGGACTTCAAGATAGGAAAGCTAGTGTCATAGTTTGACAAGTGCTCAGTTGTGGTCACCATTTCTATAAGCTTTGAACTTTTCTTCTTTGGAGTTCCATGATAGCTTCTTGCGATAAACCATCAACAAAACAAATTAACTTATCCTTTTCAATCATGTCCCTTATATTTAGCATGATAGTGGTGAACTTCTTCACATAGACCTAAGCTAATCCTATTTGTCTCAACTTTTTTAACTTCTACGTAGATAGTTAACATTCTCAGGATAAAACTGCACCTGCATTTCTTGCTTGAGCTCTTCCCAAGCATTGATGCTATACCTTTTCTCCCAAATCTTTTAGTACTTAGTCCTCTATCAAATCTTAGCATTGTCTATGAGGAACATAGTAGCTATATTCAGTTGAGCTTTCTCAAAATTAATGCTAACTACTTAGAATTATTGGTCCATATCAAACACAAAGTTCTCAAGCTTTTGTCCATCTTTCTCCCATACATATGGCCATAGTTTATGGATTTTCACCTTTCCCCTTTACACTAAGGCACTACCCTATTACAAATTGTTCCCAATAGGCATCATCAATACCTTCACTGAGGCTACTATGTCACTCATCTCAGCACGAAGCATTGCAATAACATCGTTTATCTCATTAATAAGGTCCTTCATAACATCCCCCAAATTCTTTTGAGTGTTCTCAATAGCAATAAGTTGCTCACCAACTTGCATAACATCAGTAGTCCCTGTGCCTTCGACTTTCCTGCTAGCTTCAAGATTCAAGACTTGATACTTAAGAGATTCCCAATTTTTGGCCCTTCAAAAGAGCTTAGGGATCTCTTCACTTTCCAAATTTCTTACAACTTCAGCAACTCCTTCAAGATTCCTAATTGTGACATCAATTGCATTAAAGCACTCAGTGGACATCATTTTCTTGGACATAATGGCATATTGAAAAAGGTGCATTGGAAAATAAAGAACATGGTCTCAATCACACTTTGATATCAAATTGTCATGATCCAGTAGCTCAATTGTTAGAATATGTGGCACTTAGTCTCTTCACGTGGCACTTATTCACTTAATACCTAAAAACAAGCCAAGCAACCGACAATACACCAACTTAGTTTTAAAAATAACAGGTAATACCCATAATTTATATCATATCAAGGCAACCAGAAGCAACAAATTGCATAACACATAAGCAACCAATTCATGTATAAAGGCAACCAAGTCATTCATATTAGCAAACATGATATGTTCACAAAATTCTAATAAATAAGGATAAATACGACCAAAAGCAGATAAATTTGGTAAGATAATATTTTAATTGAAAAGGGGCTACTTCTTTCATTCATATAAAAGTCTCATTACAGACCCCCTAAGTTTGTAAGAGAGGTACCAAGCCATGTACTTAATCCTCTAAACTAATACCTCAATTCCCACCTCAAGTCACCAGATGTTCCCCCCTTAAAAAAGTATTTTAAGCCAAAGCCATAATGTCACAAGTAGGCATACTTTTTCTCTTGACATAATGAATTTTCTCCTAACTCAGAAGGGTTCTAATATGCTATAATATATCAATGTGAAAATAAAAATTCAAGAATCATAATCATTTGCTTATCTACTTGCATAAGACAAGTTATCTTAGTCAAAATTATACAAATGATTTAAAAATAAGGGGAAACAGGAAAAATAATCTACACATGCATTTTCTGTCAAATTCACAGCACATAATCTTCTCTTCATGCTTGATTCTTATGCCAAATTTCATCTAAATTCAAGCACATTTGCTTGTCAAATTTGATCACAAGTCCTTATTTGTGACATCATGGCAAACATTGCAACTACAATGACAATAACAATGTAAAATAAAAAAAACTCCACCAACACAAGTTCTAACAATGCTTAATGCCATTTCCAGCAACTCTACTTTTGAAGATAACTTGTCTAATTCATTTTTAAACTCTTGTATCATAACAAATCCATCTACAATATTTTCCCCAGTCAAGCCCTCTCTCATTTCATCCATTGAGTAGCCCCTGCTATCATTAATCAGTGTATACTAAGTAATAAAGTCACATCTATAATAAAGTCAGTCCTTATTTTCAAATCTTGAAATTTTAATGAATCCAAGTTCCCCGCATTTACATTTTTCTTCAAAAACTTTAACCTTTCATTATTTACATTTGATAATGATATTGATTTCTACAAAGAAAAATAATACAATATGAGAAGAAGAAGAAATGGGTAGAAGAAGATACAGAGTAGAAATAAATACAAAGGAAATTTTGACAAAATAAATAAGAAATTGATAAAAGGATAATTACTTTTTTTTTTTTTTTTGGTTCTCCTCCAACTACTCTTCATCAATGTAAAAGCTGTCTTCCATAGTTGATTTCTAGATCTTCCCTCAAGGCATTTTGCAGGTTAACAGAGGAAATTAAGGGTTTGACTATTGACTTAACAGAGATAGACGATGGCTGCTGCATCTGGAGTTAATTGTAGGGTACAGGGGAGAGCCGTGTATATTTTAACGGAGGTTGTGTATAATATCAAAGTCTAAGGGAGTGTTGCATAATTGAAGCAAAGTTTAAGGGATGACAAAATATTTTACTCTAAAATTTTACATTAAGCCACAAACAAATAAATAGGTTAATAATAACCCATTCGTTAATTATTCAATCTAAATCCGTTCATTTACTACTTGTATTTGCATTCACGTGCTGGCATAAACAAAGTGGCATAAAGTGCATAATTGCTGATAATGTGTGGATTTACCTTGTGCTTTTAGCTTTTCTCGATCAAACATCAAACATCCCGTGTAAATGAAGAGGTGTTATAAAATTGGATTTCTCAAACTACTCAAATAAGTATGTACATCTTTTAGTTTAATTTAATAATGTGTTTGTCTGTAAGCAATTAATAGTTTGATAATTATTGAATTAACTAAGTTATTATATATATTAACATAACATTAAATTTTTAATATTGGATTATTGTGTTAATATATATTTAATATCTTTAATACATTATTACACATTTTATTAAAATAAATAATTATGTTTAATGTTGACATTTTTTTAAAAAATAAAACAAAAGATAATTTAATAATCAAAATTGAGTGAAAGAATTATGATTATAAAGTTTAAAAAAATTGGCCTAAAAAATAATAATTTGTCTTTTAATTTATTCACTGTATTAATTATTTATATATTCCAATCTGAATTTGTATTTTTCAATATCATTCCTACTGAATATTAATACTAATAATAATAACAATATACGTTAAAAAAATTTCTGCTAGGATTCAAATAAAAAAATTATTGCGCTCTTTGTATTATTTGAATATTTTATCAATACATCATTTCTAATTTATATTAAACCAGCTTTTACCCCATGCAATACACAGATTTAATAGTTTTATTTGATAATAATTTTTAATGAGAATTTAAATTATAAAATATAATATATTTTAAATATTAATAAATTATTTTTTTACCTATTAAATAACTATATAATTGATATATCTTAATTGTAAAGAAATACTATATTTTTTATAATTTAATAAAGTTATTATATTAATATTAATATTTTAAATTAGTTAAATTTATCATTTAAATTTTTTTATCTTTTAAAAATATTTTCTTAATAAATTAATATTTAGGTGAATTTATTTATAAATTATTTTATTTAAAAATTTTAAATTAACTGTTTTATATTAAAATTTTAATTATTTAATTAATAAGAATTTATGTATTATTATAATTAATATATTATCTTCAAAAAATATATACATTAGAAATATTTTTTATAAAATTTAGAAATATTTTAAATCAAAATTGTGATAAGTACTTAAAAAGTGATATAAAAATTCAAAATAAAAAATTATAAAATATTAAATTTAGTATTCAATATTTAAAGATATATGAAATTTTAAAAAGTAAGAATTTTTAGATAAATATTATCTACAAAATCATAATTAAATATTATTAATAATATGTTAATGAATATTTTATTTCTATATAAATATAACTCTTTAGTACACACAAAATAATTTAAATTGAAATCAAATTTAAACTGAAAATCAATTTAATTTTATTAAATAATTTTTCAAATAGATAATTTTTATAAAAAATGATGATATATCAAGTGATTTATAATTTAAAAATTAAAGGATATATTATTAAAATTATTTAAATTTTAAATTATATAACTCATTAAAATATTTTAATATTTTTAATTTTAATTTTAATTTTAATTTTAATTTTTAAATATAATAAACTAAATTCTAAGTTTGAAAATCATTTTAATAGTATTAAAATATCATAATTTTATTGTCTAAATAAATAAATAATTCAAATATTACAAATTTAAAATCAAAATGTTATTTTATAATTCAAAAAATTAAAAATTTAATATTTTAATAGTAATAAAATTAAAAAAATTAAATTAAAATAGATTATAAATAATTTAAATAAATAATTATTGTTAAAATAGATAAATATATAAGATCTATTATGATTTAAATTGGAATAAAAATAAAAAAAAATAAAATTTCTTATTACTTGCTATCACATGACATACCAAGTACACTTGTTACTTGATAATATTTGGATGAAAGTGAATAATATCACTTTTATATTATTAAAAAATTATTCAAGTTTAAAATAATTTATACTAATATAATATAGTCCAATATAATAATGGTATATTTTATTATAGATTAAATTAATAATATCATATTTAATTTTAATTTTAATTTATGTAAAATTATTTTTTTAAAATGTGACACTTTGTGCACTTAGTCAACTCGAACGGACAAAAATGTTGTCTAACCATCCAACATAAAAAGTTTGTTTGCAGGACTAGCTCTATGATATTTTATTAACCGACAGGTCACAGGTAGAATTTAGGATAGTTTTATGGTACCTTGAGTTAACTCAGGGTACCGATGCCTTTAAACTCAAGGTACCGACACCTCAACAACTCAAATTTCCATGTACACTCGCTTTCGGAAGTCACAAAATCTTGGGAAGAATTATAAGTTTGACCTAGTATCGTATTGGAAACTAACCTAAATATCATGTCCACTTATAGTATATCTTATTGAAATGGATCTTGACTTCAATAATTCATAATATTTTTATGCAAATATTATTATTTAAATAATTTATTTCACATCACAAACACTCTAGAATTAGGGATAACATTCATAATTAATGAATAGAATATTTGAATGTCTATTATTATACTCAAAAAAATTTATAATCATACTCAAATGGGTAAAAGTTCTAATTTCCATCATCATTCCTATTGAATATCTTCATTTCCCTCTTCTACCAGTTGAAAAATGTTTACATACACGTCATCTGTTACATAAAATTAATTATAAATTCATATATGGAAATATACTTAAATTTGTATAATATCAAAATTTATATATAATGAAATTTAAAATATATCTTACATGGAAATAATATTTAACATTACAAATTCATTATGACAATAATAGGATTAAAAACCAATTAAATAACATCTGCCAAAAGAATTTACAAGTTATATATTTATTTATTTATATTATATAAATAAATTTATTTCTTAAATACATGTATTTTTTTAATATTTTGACGATAAAGAAATTTTATTCATATATAACATGTTATAATATAAAACTCATACATGTGTATAGTATATTTAGATATGAATAGGGTTGGATACTATAGTATTTATATCTATGTTAACACGCACACCCATATTAAATAAAATTGCTAAAATATTTATATTCATTCTCTTTTTGTAATATACATATCCGTTCTCATATAATAATATTCACTAGATTTTATTAAACATGAATTAAATTCCATCTCTATTTAAAATCAAGTATGTAAGTCAAAAACATATATAGACTTGTGCAATAATGGACTTGAATTTGTGTCAAATGTTCAATCCAACAAATTTGTTTATGGTTTGGGCAAGATTAGCAATTCAAACAAATTTAGTGGATCAAAAAATATATTTACCTCAATCATAGGAATAAATAACCCAATTTCACTCATGAAATCATTGATTTAAAATTTTAAAAATAACATGATTAAATGATTATCGTTTTATCAACAAGGTCAAGGTATCCATGCCTTGAGTTTCAGTCAAGGTGTTATAGAATTGGCCTTAAATCTATAAAAGATTTCTCCTAAAGGAGACCATGGGAAGTAGGAGGTTGTGGTGACAAGCTCCTTGGGTAGTTCTGCATTTGAGGCCCAAGAGAGCCTCTGGCAAAAATGGGTGGAGACCAATTGGTTCATCAATGCCACTCCAAAGTGGGCTTTCAGGAAAAAAAAAATTACTAAAAACTTTCTATCTTCAATGAAACTATTTATATTGTGCACATCTGTCAATAAATAAATAAATACATGATATAATATTATTTAAAATTACATTTAAAAAAAAAAACACGTTCTGATTCACTAGTTACCATCCATATGATTAAAAGTTTTGGAAAGTTATAAATTTTGTACCTGATTTTGATTGGGACTAATTTGATGATTTTTCTGTCCCTGTAAATGCAATTACGTTGGCAGTAATTGAAATAAAAATCCGAAGTTAAATTAATTATAATCATGATGCCATCTTCACCTGATGCCAACAAAACTTGAATCACACTCATTCGCTTTTCACTGAAACTTTATAGCAACATGAACAATTTTTATCAAAATAAGGTGTTTTTCAGGTTATGTGTATTTTGTACAAAGATTTTTTTCTTTGGAAAATATTATTTATATATATATATAAACAAAGAACTCTTCTACTACTTATATACCTTATTATTAACAAAATAATATATAATACTATGACAATGAGAAAAAAATAACTTTTTCTTTAAAATAATAAAATATTATTTTTTGTTATCATCCCATCTATAACATTGAATAAATATATTTTTTATTTTTAATGAGATTATTTCCATGAAAAGATGTTTTCCTATCTATTAATATCAAAACATATGCATATGAAAGTTAGTGCACTTGTCATCTTTCTTGTCCTTTGCATGGCACCAACTAACTCATCTTTTAAAGCATATGATTTTGTGTACCATTGTTCTTAGATGGGTAACATTGTGTACTTGCTTGGTTGGCCTAAGCTTAAAAGTCAGAAATGACAAGCAAAAACGGAAATAGAAAATAATAGTCCCATATATAATTACAAGGTACAAATGAAGGGGACTTTGATTAATACTACAGCTAAGCCTCACACACTATTGTTTCTCTATCAGAAAACCTAATCATTCATTTTGTTCTTCTTGTCTCCTTCATGTGTTTCATTTATTCTCAATTGTTCACTATATCATGTGCTTTTCAATTGGCTTGCCTTTTCTTAGATCTGTTACAAAGATGATTATCAGGCTTCTAACTCTTTTGCTTTTTCTTCAATGGCATCTCATTTTTTAAGTCAAGACAGCACAATCATGGAGGATACATACAGAGTGTTATGGCTTCACAAATTGGTATTTTTTTTTTAATGTAGAAAATAAATTTCTTTGATTGAGAATATCAGATGTGATTAAATCAAGACAGAACATAAGTTGCCCTTCATTTCTTGACAAAGATTCCTATATAATTGTATGGCATTTAATTATTAGGATAAACCTAATACTGCAACTTACTGGAGGGTGAAAGATTTTGTCACTCAAGATTAGATGTGTTTTTCTAACCAATGGATTATTACCAACTTCTAATATTCCAAAAAGTTTTTTTTTTTTTTTTATAATTCGACAATTGGTTAATCCTTTAATCAAATTTGTAAGCATGAATGGATTATAAATATGAGAAAAGTCATTTTTTCTTTTCGAATCTTTTTGTCATTACTAAGGTTATAAGGAAGCATTTAAGATATGATTACCAAAGAAATTTGAATGTATGATTGTCAAAGGAATTGAATGTACAACTTTAAAATAAAGGATAAATTACATTCATTTTTCTTAAAATTTAGTATAATTATATTTATACCTCTTTTATTTTCAAAAATATAGTGTAATTTGCTCTAAAAAAATCATATATAACCATTCAAATTAGTCGCATTTCACCTTGAAAATAAATTATATTCATCATTTATAAAGAAAACTAAACTAAGGTATATCATATGATAACAAGGTTTAGATAGAGAAATAAAAAAGATTAGTTCATTGAGAGCTCAACTTGCATGCAAGTAAATCATTTAATAGTTTCACACTTCTGAAGACTGAAACCAAGATGATAATTCTTCTACAATCATACAATTTATCCCAATAGAACCAAACCATATTTAAGAAATGCTAGAGGTACGCTCACTGTGTCCATATAAACCTTTTGTAAAGGGTTGGCAAGCAGCAATTAGAGAAACAAAGATTCTTATGCAACATAAGCTACAAAATGTGAGTGCCCTTTTTGTGTAGGACTCCATTTCGTGAACCCCACCTTTTCAAGGTACCCACGTTATGAGAGCCACTGTGAGGTGCATGTAACACTTTTTTATCTTAATTTGTGTGCAAAGATTGAAGCTCATGAGCTTATGCAACCATTTTCGACATGGCTTGGGACATATGCATTTTGCTATGTAAAATGGCAGACTTGTTCTTGCCCTTCGAATAGAAAAAATTGTGCTGCTTGTTACTTGCAGCCTTTCACATTTTTTTCTATTATTTCTGCTATTGAATGATCTTGTCACAGGCATAAATGCCATCAACCACAAGAGGCTGATCCAGAAAAATAAGTTATTTACATAAGCAAATTACAAATTTACATGTATGCCAACATCAAAATGGCACTTCTATTCAATTATAAATAGAAAAATAGGATCATCCTAATGACTCAACTAATCAAGAGTTACGTCAGCCTAAAATTGTGAAGATACATCTAATGTTTGTTAGCAGCGGTGATATTGTTAGCACTGAAATAGTTGCCAAGGGCTCTGATTGTCAGTTATAACTACTAAACAGAACGTACTTGACTTTTGTTGCTCGTACTCTATTGTGTTTTCCGAGTACCAGGCAGCAAAAAGCACCAATTGTAGCAGAAATGACCACCCCACTCATCCACACCACACTTTCAATAGTATAACTTGGCCCTACCATGAGACCGATTGAAAATTGGAAGGCAAAGAGATTTAACTAGCCAGCCTAGCCCAAAATGCAACGCTGAAAATCCCTACCATTTTTCTTTTCATCTGAGTAAACTTCAGCCTCCAGCTCCTGAATCCTCATTCTCAATTTAGCAAACAGGAAGGTTAAAAGGGTCCATTGGTCCCGCACTATAATTGAGATTTAATATTTTGAAGGGGCCTCTTGTAACATGACCTGCGTCTCTTTTAGGGGCCAGCGGACTTTTGTGTAACAAATGGCAATTTAGGATGGCTAATCAAGACAGGCTAAACTTGGCCACTTGCTGATTTCCAGCAGGATTACAACAGAACCATAGAAGTGCTGCCACTTGTCATGACCCAACTGGTGATGGTACTCACCCGACATCTGAAAGGTCCCTTCCGAAAGCCAACGTTCCAGCAATCATCTAAACTGCAATTGCTACTTGGAGGAATTCAACCTCAACCAGCATAGTTACTGATGCTGCCAAAAGTTTAACAAAAGTCTGAATCTTCAAAGAACTCAACCAGCATGTGATTTGCTAAGAATAGAGCAAATAAGGCATGCCAAAGGAAAGCAGTGACTTTCAAATGTCTTCTTCAATCTAGGACGTGTAACTAAATTTCAAACAGGTAGAGGTAACCCATAATTGTGGAAGGATCTTATTCGCCCGTCCCAAGTTGCAGTCACAATGACCAGGCCCCATGCATGAGAATTGGAAGTACTCTTGCAAGAAGATTTCAAAAACTTGTATTCAGATTTATTCATTGCAGATGTTTTAGCTTTGGGGCTTGAAGTAGGAAGCTTCTCCTCAGGCCAAGTTGCAGATCCCTTGGAAAAAGAGTCCAAGAAAAACTCTTCGCCCAGAGAAAAAGATGCAGGTGGACTGAGGCTTAGACATCGAGGTGACCTCTGTTCCAAGACATTCAATTTGTGTTCAATTTCATTACTTTGAGATTTCAACCCACACCAAGGTACTGCAACAGATGCATTTGACAGAAACCTCTCAGAAGATTTAATCTTCTTAACTTTCTTGGGACTAGACTCTTGCTGACTGACATTCCATAGGTATACATTAGAATCCTCAGAAGTAGATAAAATGTGTTTCCCATCAGAAGTAAAATATGCAGACATTTGGCTCCCACCACCAATGCCTGAAAAGAAGACAAAAGGCAACCTTAGTAACAGAAGATTGCAAGCTCTCATTTTAGCATTTACTTTGCCAACACAAAAGGTAGAACAAACTGTATAGAAAAGTAAACTACCAAATAAAACTGATCTTCGAATCATTGAACAAAGTGGAAATCGGTCAGGGCCCATAGAATTTTTTGATAAACGTGGAAATTAGAAAAAGGAACATACTTTTGTATTTGCTGATTACGTTAAGCCCATCTAGGATTCTGACTTGAGAATCAGCACAGGTAACCATAACCTTGCTAGAATCTTGGGGAAGAAACTGAAATAAATAGCATATAATCAGTAAAATGACAGATAATTGAGCATCTTATATAGAAATAAAGAAATAAACAGGGAGTAGAAATAAGAAATAAAAATAGAAAGATTGCTTTGGCACAAGAGACACAGACTAACTACCTGAAAGCCAGTTATTCCTCCGCATTGAGATTTCTTTTTACCAAGCAAGGATTGTTGGGCATCTAACTCCAAGTGGTTCTCTGATCCGAGCAACAATCAAAACCAGCACAGAAGTAAGAACTTTGACTCAGAAGTTTTTGTAGTAAAGACAATGAAAGTTATGTCATTATTAATGGCAATTCAATTAAGACTTCAAAGAATACAGAAGCTTATTGCTTCCATATTATAATCAGTTCAATAAAACAAAGTCCACAACCCATTATTTGATGATAACTAATAATACATCAACAACACAGTAATAAAATGGTGAGGAAATAAATTATCAAGACAAAATTATAATTATAATATAAGAGGGTTAAAATTGACTTTCTTTAAGTAGGATGGTCATTGGTCATTCTGCACCACTTTATAAGAAAGCAACTGTTGGCCTTTATTATCGAATTAAAGTCCAAACCTTTATATCAGGTTTCGTTTTACAAATTCAGGAACTACGATACACATGTTAATATCACACTGGAATTTTGAAACAGCGTTATACCATCACAATCCACCAAAACACAGATAGAATTATACTTCACAAATCCATATTATATCAGTCACCAAGCATGACACGTGATCATTTGAAGATCCAAGACACACGTAAAACTGACATGAAGTTTATGAAATGACACCTAACTAAATTAACTAAGAAATGTAAGAATATATGAAAAAGGATTATACCTGATATGTTATAAAAGCGACAATTGCCTGTCATGGAGCCAACAATCCCTCCCTGTATTAGATATGTTTCATTAATCTGAAATGGTTTTGTATCTAATCATTATATCATGAAACTGGCAAAGAAAGGTACCTGCCCATCAGGTCGATAACAAACTGCAGTAACAATTTCTCTGACATCAGCCCAATCAACAACTTGGCATTCAGGAATTGACCAAATGCGCACTTTTCCATCTATAGATCCGCTTATGAAATAATTATCATCCACCGGATTAAATTGTATGCATGTCACTATAACACAGTATCAAATGACAAACAAGCAAATTAGGCCAACAAATCAACAAGCTTTCACATTTAAATCAAGGATAGACATGCTGCGAGGCGCACCATAATTACTGTGTGAGAAAACTTTCAGGCAATGGTCATACCCCACCCGCCATAGGCAACAGTTTTATCAACTGAGGATGACAGCAGATACTGCATCAAAAACAAGATGAAGAACTGAATCAATTTCCCTGATGTTTTATGAGTAATAAAGTTTATATTTAATTTACAAAAAGAAATATGAATTTACAATTCTACTCACATTATTCTTTGACCAGGAGAGATCCAAAATATCACCTCTATGCCCATGGAACACATGCAATGGTTGCTCCAACAACCGGAAGACCTTAGGAGGGAAAATGACACAAGCTGAATCTGAAGTTTTTTTCAGGCTCTTCATTTTATCCTTATCCATAAACATAGGTGTCAATTCAGAGAGATGATTCACTGTAAAGTATATGCAGGATGGGTCAATTTCTGGGATGTCAGTTTCATCACATCTCTGATCCTCCACCACTTGCCACAATCGTACAATCCTATCTTCACCAGCACTAGCAAGATAATGCCCATCAGGACTAAATTTCATTGTTAAAATAGATCCTTCATGAGCCCGAATTTCTTGCCCCATGTAAAGAGCTGAAAGTTCCTTTATGTGCTTCTTGTATTGGCGGACCTTAACTTTCTGAACCCTATGCCCTGAGTATTCAAAACGGCCATCTTCTCTCCTGTTATCAGCTTCGCGATGGCTATCAAGCATACAGGTAATTGAACGTAATGTACTTAACCAACGCCTTCTCGCCCTCTTCATCATCCCTGAAGAATCATGTGTCTCCTCAAATTCCTTACCCATCATATGTTGGAACGAGGGAGATGCCACAGAGGAGCTCTCAAAATCCTCATGCTCCTCAGCAACCACCAACCCATTCGAACCCACCTCTCTACCATCACTCACCTTCCCATGCTGCCCCTCTTGATACCCATTAAATTGTATTCCCTGGTCCAAAATTCCCTCTCCACGTGACAACTTCTCCACTAAACCTAACTCCTCTGAAGAATTCAAAGTATACCAACAAGACATTGATGACCGACTTGAACAAAACTCCTCTTGGACTTCTTCAAAACCAGAGGTTCTTGTCACTGTCTCACTAGTATCCTTAATTCTGTCAATCTCTTCTTCTCTCTCAATACCACACACATCTAATGAATTCTCAAGAGCAATTCTATCCAAACTCAGCCCCATCAACTTCATGAACTTAATTCGACGCTCCTTCACACTCCTTGGGCTCCGAATCCACACCTCATATTCAAAACGATTGAATATTCCGGTGTTGCAACTAAAATTAGCATCAGGTGTGTCAGTACCATCAGATTTTTCATCGTCAATGGACAAAATATCCTCGGGAGCATCAAAAAATTGGCATTCTTCATTTTCACTGAAGCTACCCATTATCCTTCGGGTTCAACCCATGAAATCCCCCTCAAACAAGCAACATTTTAGGCCCTAGGAATATGGCAAAATCCTATCCTCCCCCCTCCAGACAAGGCACCCAGATAAACTAAAAAACAAAGGCACAGAAACCAATATCAGCCAACATAAACATTTATTCTTAAAATCTCATAACAACGACAATAATAAGAAAACCAAGAGATCCAACATAGATCCCAATCCATACGCATTGAACCTAGTCTTACAAGGAACAACAATTTCACAATTTGAATTGTAAATCACTGCTAAGAAATAAAAACAACAAAAATCAAACGTACCCAGAATTGTGCATCAAACAAAGAGTCTAAAACACTTGTGGAAGAATACAGATCAAAGCCCATTGATATGAAAACCCGAAGATGAAAATTTGATTGCGTCTGAAGAAACGAATCAGAAAACAGAGAAGAAAATTTTACAAAAAACAAAGTTTTTGCTTGGAGGAACAACAAAAGAACATATTTTCATGAAAGAAGAAAGAATCTGCTTACATGGGGTATTATCTCTAGATGATGATAATCTAGAAATTAAGGAGGATGAAGATCGAAGCATCCTTGAATAATTGAAGCATTTTGTACTCTGTCACGAAGGAGCAGAATGGAGCACCAGGTGGAGGAGAAAAATCGAAAATAAACATATATTAATAAGGAGTGAAAAGGGAAATTTAAAAAAAAAAAAAAAAAAAGAGAAAAAGAAATAGTTTTTAGGCATCGACGAAGGGACGGGACGAAATGAGTGAGGGGTAAAACAGGAAAAGCTGCCAAAATCCTCGGTAGTCGTGAAACGGATGGCCCGATAAAAGAGATTTCGAGGGCAGATGGTTTGTTTGAGCGAACACCCTCCCTGCCCGACTCTCAGCTGCTGAGGCTTAATGCCTAATGACAGCAGTGATGTGAATTACGAAAAAGCAAACTAAAAAAATACATAACAAGTCCGATTTAAAAAAAAAAACAATATTATCATAATTTAATATATTCCTGATGAATTTTATGATTAAATATATGATATAATTTAAGTTAAATTTATTTTATTTATTTTAAAATATATAAAATTAGTTTAATTTAAATTATATTATGTCTATAATTAAAAAAATTGATTGTGAATACAAATTATCATAGGGTCATTGCTCTGTACTTTTTGTTTTGGTGAAAAAACTTATACATATATTTTAATGAAATATATTTGGTTGTAATAAAGTATTGTTTGTATTAACCATTATAATATTCTTGTTAAATGTCATTTATCATTTTTATTTCACTCCATTCTTTAATAATTTCATTTCTATAAATTAATTAAAAATATGCAATATTTTAGATAAGAATAAATCCATCCCTTTATAAAAGAGAATGTTTGTCTTCTACTGTGATAATAGGAAAAGGTTCATGGCTGGCGTTTGGATAGCAAATTTATACATTTATATGAATTTTAATGTTTTTGAAAATACGATTTTTATTGATGTCACATTATTATATATAATTTAATTATGAAGATTCCTATAAATATTATATTAGTATTATATTTAAATAAATTTATTTATTTCATAAATTCTTAAACTTTTTTAAATTTTCAACATTAAAAAACATTCAGTAGACAGTGGTTTATATGACAAAATATTTCTATGCCATAAAAATAATAGAGACATGCCAGAATAAAATCATTCTCATATATATATATATATATTTAGATAAAATTTTCTTAACAGTGAACTAAACGTTGGAATAATATATTCTTTTAACATATTTGTGTGCAAAAAAAATAAATAAATAAAGAACCCAACGACCCTTTAATTTCATGCAAATTAATTATATACCCATCACTAGTTTATATTTAATTGCTTAGATGTTATGTTATTTATTTCATATTAATTAGCATCTTTTTTGTTGGAAATTTAGGGAATTATGATATGGTATCCACAGCAATTGTTAATATAAAAATCTGCATATATCTAATATTATTCCTACATATTATATTTTGTATGTATAAATTCTGAGATCAGTAATAATATTTTTACAAATATAAAAGGTCAAGAATAAATTAGGTAGTAACATATGAATTTGATCTCAGATAATATTTTTTATTTCCAATATTATTAGTTAAAATTTACTTGGTGAGAAGTAATTTTACTTTATCCCAGCAAGCACTATATATGATGTTTGGCAAAATACCCCATAATTATTTGTCTTGGCCAGATGTAACTAGGAACTCAACCAAGCATCCATTTTCTTTACTAAAACATTATCCATAAATATAAATATTCTGAAATAAATAACATCACTCAATTTCTTGTTTGGGTTGAAAAAGTAACGCATAAATAAGGGTAATCCTAGGTCCCACCATGCAGAAAAAAATAAATACCTATAAATTTATACATGACATAAGTTTAGCATATTATGACTCATAATTTAAAATTTTTTGTTATATATATTCTAACTATATAATTCGAGAAACTTTTAAATAGGCATGGCAATTATTATTATTATTATTATTATTATTATTATTATTATTATTATTCAAGTAATGACATCTAATTATAAAATTTAGACATTAAATAACTCATGACAAAAATTCAAAACTAATATTTATCATTACTGAAATAGTAATAGTAATAATTATATACACCATGCTGAATTTTTCATTCTTAATTCGCATGCACTGCATGATGCACGCGGGTTATCAAATATTCAAATCTATGCATCAAGCCCTTCTGTGATAATCACGACCAAAGAAATAAAGAGAAAAGGAAAAATCGAAAGGATTAATTATGTTGGGTGAGATAGTTTGAGAGGTAAAAAGTTACAAAAAAAAATATAATTTTAAAAATAGTAAATAAATATATTATTTCAATGATCACTAATTGATAAAATAAATTAAGTAGGAGAGAAGTTATTTATCTGTCCTCCTCTAGGGAAGAAGAGCTTCATGTGAAGACTGTTAATTCTCCTTATCAACTAAATGATTTTAAACATTTGATAAATGATTTTAAACATTTTTTAGGAAGTAAAAAAAGTTCATAAAAGAATTTACTTTTCAATAGGAATGACAATGGATCCTGACTAAGACCCTATTAGGATTCGTTACTTCAGACTCGTTAAAGATCCAGAGTCATTAAGAATCTGACAAAATCTGACTTAAAAATCTAATAAGAATATATTTGAAATTAGAAAATTATAATTATAATTTTTATATTTTTTCTTATTTAATAATTGACTTGTTATAAAGTATGTTATTCTAACTTATTTAATCTGATATTCAAAAGAAACGTAAAACCTATTTGACATTTAACAGTTAAACTCAAATTTAAACCATTAAATAGTATTATGTTTAACATTTTGGATAAATATCTATTAGTTTATGTAAAACTCATCTGATCTAGATATTTTTGCTATCCCTGCTTTCCATGAATTTCAACTTTCCAGACAAACATACTTTTTATATTAATCAAATGACCTTTTAAAAAGTTTATACTTTTCTTATTTACTTAAATTTAGTAAAAATAATTATAAAAATACTATATTTTTTAATAATTTCTCTCCCACCTCACCTCATAAGTGCCTTCTATCCATAACCGTAAATACCTTGATTGAAAAACTTTTAAAATAAAGATGATTCTCTTCAAATTTAAAATTGATTTGTATCTGATCCATATCTGGTAAATATAGTTAAAAAACCAATTAAGAGATAGTTAATTCCCAAAATGTGAAAAAGAAAGAATAGATTATTAACCGTGCCTCAAAACCCTATTCCACAAATATCGAAAAAGCCAATGAGCTTTAATGCTTTACTAATTACTATCTTATCTTAAAAAATATTTCTAGTCCTATTCTTAATTTTATGGTAAGATTAAAAATATTTCTCCTATCTTATCTTAATTTAGATTGAGGGATAAATTATTATTTTGATAAATTTTTATTTTTGCTTTTGTTTAATACTATCATTTTTTTAAACATTAATATAAACACAAAATTTTGAATAAACAATAAAAAAATACATCACTCTTACTAATAAAACACCAAAAAAAAAAAATTTAATGGTCATCAGAATCAATTATATAATTCACTAAATTATATATCAATTATCATCCACTCCCTTAATAAAATTATAAAACCCTCTAGCTAGCCATTTTCATATCTTGTGGATCACTTTCCTTGTCCATATGTATATGCTCTCATTAGCAGATTGTATATATATATATATATATATATATATATATAGTTCTTTTTTCCTTCTTCAACCCAATTATTTCAATCCATTTTAGGGTTTGGTGAAATGTACATCTCAATCAGTTATTTGCATCTTTGATGGGACTTAACTTATAAAGAACAAGGCATGTTCTTGATTAATCACTAGTGTAATCTAATTAAAATTGATAATTGTGATTTGCTGCTTACAGACTCACAGAAAATATTGGGGTTGCATCTGCTTTGACACATATTCATATGGAGATGGAGGAAGTCTTTTGTTGGATTATTGAAAGAGAAAAAATAATCACATAATTAAATTTTTTGAATATATATGTTTTAGGTTCATCAAAGAGTACAACATAAAATAATAATGTAGCTAGTGTTAAATCATTAGGGCTTTTTTCAAAACAGCCATTGAATAAAAAATGAGTGTAATTAATTTTAAACAAACAAAATGGTAAATGGTAATTAAGGACTATTATTTTAGCAAGTATTTTTTTTAAAAAAAAAATGGATATATTGGTTAATTAGGTTACTTCCAATTAGTTTGTGTGTGCCTATTGAAATTAATTTGGAAGGCACACTTCCTTATATTGACTTGATGAATTTAAAATTTTATTTGTAAAATATTCTATAAAATTCGAACATGTGACAACTAAATAAATAAAAAATCTGTGATTAGTAAATGAAGAATAAATCCATTTAATTATCATAGCAAGTGACCAATGGATACTTAGCAAGTAATTAAGTACATTGATTCAAGTCTAGGCACACTCTAGGAGTTTATGTTTCCATTACAACCAAACAAACCAGAAAAAAGGGCATAACCTTGCTGCCCAATTAACCCAACAATTTGCCTTTAATTGCTTTTGTTTGATTACCCCATCATCAATCATCAATTTCTTTTTATCTCTCAATTCAATTCATTTAGATATTTTCAATTTCATCATGATATTGAGTATCTCAGTATTTTAATAAGGCAAAAAATTATTTCTTTAATTTTAACATTTATTTTATTATAATATTAAAATATCTAATTTATTAAAATATAATAAATAATAACATTAAAATTTTACTATTATGGTCTAACTCATGATTCTAAGTTCAAAGTGTTTGGTATCTGTCTTATTATACAAGATGTGGTTGATTAAAGTCATAGAATATGTAAATTAATAATTAATCATGACAATGGAAAGCTAGAAAAAACAGTGATAAATAGAGATTTATAACTTTAGGGAAAGAAAGTATTTATTTTACAATAAACAGCCTACAAACAAAGAAAACACTAATGATTCAATGTTTCAACTTTTTGCTCTTAATTTTTAGGTGTTATAGTGAAATGTATGAGGCATAATCAACATGCCGACAACTCTTTTAGGCAGTGTTAGAAAGCTGAGGACGAAAATTTGGCTTTAACTTTATCACTAAATAATTTTTTAATAACTGATTATAACTTTATTTCGAGTTGATTTCGCTGAAATGATTGTGAAAAGAGCAATAGTTCGGTTAGTACCTTTAAGAATATTGGAGAGTTTCATAAGCTCCAATTTTTCTTTTTTGAAAAAAAAATGGTTCTCTTGTTAAGAATCAAGTAAGATTAGGCTTTTACTTGTTTGTGAGATTGATCTTAATTTATTGATTTTCACATGTTTAAATATGTTTTTATAATTATCAAACAAGTTATGAGTTCATAAAATAATTTATCTTTGGAAAAAAACAGGCAATGAAGAATCAAAGAAATTAGATCTGTTAATTAGGTGTAACTTTATTTTTTTATAATATATTTATCACTTGATGAAAATTATAATTGTTAATTAGGTATAATTTTATTTCTTTATTATTTTTTTAAAATGGTATGAAAGAAGGAGGGATTGCACTCATTATAGACCTTATGAATAAGGATGTTGGATCCTCAAATCCCAAGGAAGACTCCGACGCTAAATATTAGACTATCTACGATGGGAGTTGCTTAAGGGAATGTTTAACTTGAGTAACTCCCTTTTAAATAACTCTCTCATTGTGAAGCAACTCCCAAGGTATGAGTCAACATTGCAGTTGCTTAATAAGCAATTGCATCTTAAGAAAAAAGTGGGTCCAGTTGTGAGATAAATTATAGGACCCATTTAAGAAACTTGATAGAGTTACACCATTGTGTGATAAAATTGCTTGAGTTGCTTAAAGGAGTGTAAAATAATGTGACAGTGTAGGACTCAATAAAAAATTAATAAATAATACTTAAGCAACTCACTTAAGCAACTTGCATCGGCAATAGTCTAACAACGCTAATATAATAAAGCTTATACGCGCTTTTATATGTGAATTTTTCTATTGTTTACTGTGTTCAATGCTCACAAAAAA
>JANHAO010001891.1:0-30909 GCA_026873985.1 Saraca asoca | reverse complement strand
AACAGGATAAATTGTTCTTCAACATCAAAACAAATTTAGAGTAATAATTTCCTTTAGAGTTAACAATCTCCCTTAAAGGCTAACACACTATTACCTAAAAATGTAAAGTAAAGAATAGTAAAAGTGTTAAAAGAGTGCCAAGACTACTTTGTTTAGAGGTATGATGAAATATCAGGATTGTGTCAAGATTTGATCAAACACAGATTACCAATTAAAAAAGGATTTCAACCACATAAACAAGCCCCAAGCATTTCATCCTAATAATTGTTCAACAAATAAAAGAAGAGATTAAAATGCTAAAGCCCAATTTCATCCAGACTACCATGTATGTCGAATAGATTTCAAATATAGTCCATTCATGAGAAAGAATGGTAAATTGAGAGTGTACATTAACTTTAGAAATTTAAATGATGCAACACCAAAGGATGAATACCTAATGCCAATAGTTAATATGCTAAGAAGGATTTGAAAGGACAACTCCTAAAATATTTGGGAGAACAGGAAGCATTTTCTACTTTGGCCGAAGTCTATGAAGGAACACGTAGCGATCATCAAGTTGGAATTAAGATGAGACGGGTGCTAATTTGACAAGGTTTTCATTGATTAAAGATTATATCAAGTTGTGAAGATTGCCAGAAACATGGACCTATCCAAAGAATACCAGTAGTTGAATTAAAGTATATAGTAAAACCATGGTTATCTAAAAGGATGGACAATGGATTTTATTAGTAAGATATATCCATCTTCTACTCAAAGACATCATTTTCTTTTAGTGATCATTGATTATTTCACAAAATAGGTCAAAGCTACAGTATTCAAAGATGTGAAGCAATCAAACATAATAAACTTCATTGAGCATCATAGCATTTGTCATTTTGATTTATCAAAAATAATAACTAAAGATCATGGAACCATTTCCACTAGTTGAAAAATCAAAGAGTATTATGAAACAAAGGGAATAAAGATGTTAACTTCAATGCCATATTATGCCCAAGTAGATGGACAAGTTGAAGTAGTCAATAAAGTAATCATAATTTGATTAAGAAAAATGTTGCGCAATACTAAAGAAATTAGCATAAAATGCTTGATAATGCTTTATGAGCAATAAGAACCTCCCCAAAAGAATCAACTAAAGTAAGACCATATAAATTGGCTTTTGGTCATGATGTTATTACTCCTATTGAGGTGACTGTTCAGTCATTATGAATTCAAAAATAACATGAATTATTTGAAGTTGATTATCATGGATTAATGCTTGATGAGTTGGAAAATTTAGATGAAGTATTGAGGCATGCCCTAGAAAATTTAATTCGAAATAAAGAAATATTAGCTAAGTCTTACAATAAGCATTTGAAAAAGAAGAGTTTTCATGTTGGCCAATTAGTTTGGAAGGTGACATTACCAATATAAAAAATGTCAAAATTTGGTAAATAGACCACATTGGAAAGGACCATTTGAAGTTATGCTTGTTTTCAATAGAAATAGTTATAAAATAAAGCATACTTAAGAAATGACAGTCAAGATGGTAAATGGAAAATATCTAAAGGATTACAATCCAAAAATTCATGAAGTACATATTAAAATACTTGAATAAGTAACATTCAGACTATTTAAAAAGAATCTTAAACTTTCTTGAAGTTGGCAATAAAAGTGTTTTGCAAGTCCTTCCATTGTTTTTAAGCTAAAGTCTTCTTCACCTAAGCAACTTTGTACTTGGCATCTATTTTAGTCAATTTCCTAGTAGTTGCCTTGTATTCATTTAGAACATTCTTAGCTTGCTAAGTAAATTGTGCCCTTTACAAGTTAGCTTATTGCATTATAGCTTCAAGGTTCATCAAAGCTTATTTAAGTCATCAAAGTTCATTTTCAAGTTTGGCAATTTTAGACTTAATTGATGCCAAGCTCAATAAATTTGCCTCAACATTCTTCATAGCTATGTTCCATTGCTCAACTAATTGCTATCATTTTGTTGTTGTAGACTTAGAAAACTTGGTCAGTTCCTTATTTTTTTCATTAAGGAAAGATATTTTGACTCAATAGATGCAGAGATACTCCTATTCTCAAACATAGAAGGCAAATGTTCATTTAAGTGTAACACAAATGATTTAAAACTATCTATAATTTTGACTTCAATGGCATCTTGTAAAATCCTAAAGGAAGTTTCAAAAGAGTCCTTCGTTTCAACATCTGAAAGTAGTGTAGATAGCTCATTATCAAGAAAAGCTTCCAAGATCCCAGTTGCATTTTGCAATTTCAGCTTTTTCTCCTCATATGACCCTAAAGTAGGTGCTCTAAGTGTATCTAATTTCCTTTTGCTAAAAATTGAAGCTAAAATTTCCTCCTCTTCAACCGAAATCAAACAAGCCAAAGCTACAATAGCGTCATCTTCTTCATCAATCAATTGTCGATCTAGTTCCAATTTTCCTTTTTCTTTCTCAACCACATTTTGGTCACTAATAGATCAAGGTGATGCAAAGGTTGGATTTGTTGAAACTTGAAGATCTTGGATAATGTCAAAAGTTGGAATGGAAGTGGTTTAATTATGGTTGTTTGGACTTGTAAAAGGGCTAGAAGCTTTCGGTGTGTTGGCTCTTTAGTTGATAACTGTTTAATCGATTTATCAACCAATATCTATTTAGCTGGCTTTTCAATCAACTCTTTTTCAACTAACTCATCTATTAAGCCAATAGGTTTTTTTTGTCTCACATTTTGACCAAGAATAGGCAATTCTTGAAATTAAAGGAAATTGTTGAAATTTTAGAAACCAAAAAAATAATAAAAAAAATGATGATCACCAAGACTTCTAAAAACAAACCTGTGATTGAGCTATATCTTTTGGAGTAGTCAAAGAATTAGGTAGAGTGGAAACTTTAATAGATTGTGTTGGATCAAAAGTAGCGATGTTCTAAAAAGGGTTCTTGTTGGAAGTATCATTATTTTTCTTTAGCTTAGCAACCTTCTTTTTCTTTGGTGGTTTCTTAACAGGTTGGTTGCTTGACGTAGCAGATTAAGTCTTCCTTTGATATTTTCTCTTTCTTCAAGCTATTGGTTCATCATCCTTATTCAAAAACATTTCATTAGCTTCATCATGCTTTTTTCAGACTTCTACAGTCATTTTCTTGGCCACATCATCTTCTTAGGCGATGCCAGGAATCTTAAATGTGATTGATGTAGCTACAAAAGAACATCAAGAGAAGTCAATATGATAAAAGCAAAAAAAAGCTCGAAAACTGAAAAAATTACCTAAGGGTTTCATAACTTGGGCCACTAGCAAAATCCTTATGTCAAAAGGATATAAATATTTATAAGCAAGTGTGATCTCATGATCAAGGTTAGGATTAAGCCAAACTATTTTAGCCAAGTTAAAAGGTGCCTTTGGCAAAGGTATATGTTCAGTTTAAAAAGAGGTGCCTCAATGTCTAGTTTGACTTGTGGATTCCTTTAGTAAATGTTCCACCACTTTTGACTATAATAGGCATCATGTTCCTCTTTGTTCATCATGAAATATTCTTAGGCCTCACAAAGGGTGCATTTTATGCTAGTGCTTTCATACTAAGCTTTATAATTCTTTTCAAAAGCTACAACTTCAACATAGTACATACTTGTTGTCTTGGTCAAAGCCTCTACAGCCTGCATAATGACATGATTGTTAAGCTCCTTAATAATTTTCATGTTGAAGTACATATTCGTATGAGATGGCTACCCTTCTATAAACATGTACGTTGATGCAAGGCATGCTAAAAAATGGTAAACCTCGAAGTGTCCATGTCATTTTGTATTTATTTTCTCAACCATGGCACACTCTGAGGGTTTTAAGGACCATCCTCAGAAACTTTTATCTAAAAGATTCAAGGTACATCCCTATACAAATCCAAGTTACTTAGTGATGGTATTCGACAAGAGTATTTCAGCCATAAAAGGTTGCTCTTTTGGGAGCTTGGTGTGTAGGGATTGAAGACAGAGGAACTTAATCCAAATTTTGACACTACCCTTATGTGAAAGGTCAAAGTTTGAAGTAAGCCAACTTAAACCATATAAGTGAGATCCAAAAAAAAAAGAGAGAGAAAGGCACTGGGATGGGCATTCATTAGTGAAGCAATAAAATAAAGAAAAGAAAAAGATTGAAAAAACCTTTAATTGTTTTCGACTTATGTTTTTATAAAGAATAGTATGGGCTAACTTGGCATCATATGTCAAAATTTCAGCAGACCTATTGAAATCTTTAGAAAGAGCGAAGTGTTGCCAACATGTGATGACATGCCAGAGTTGAAAAAGCCAAAATGGATCCCTAAGGTTGGAAAAATAATCATTCTTTTTTAGGTGACTAACAACAAGATTAATGTTTACAAAAAGGGATGCAAGTAGCAAAGGACCTAAAGCAAGTTTTCGATCTTCATGCAAATGATCTAATAAAGATAGCAAGGAATATGCTATTTTTAATGAAGATACACACTACAAATGCTTACATAACCAATACAATAAAAATGCAATATGCTCTTCGTTGGACACAAGCAAATCTTTTCCCCCTTGAAAAGTTTTTATGAAAGTCAAATATGTAGAATTCTTTAAAGTAATGGGGACTAACCTTTTGTAATTGTTACTCAACAAAGTTAAATAAGGGAAATTGTTTCACCATGTGGTCTAAGGCTGGTCAAGGCAAAAACATTCAACAAGGATAGGCCTATTGGATTGTAAGAGACATACATACTATTTGATGAAGTTGACCAAAAGGAAATTGCAATTCCTATAAATGGTTGAATACATTTTATGGAAACTCTTAAAAGATGAATTGCATAAAAAATGGCAATGTTTTTACAAAAATTACTTTTTCCATTTTGAACTTGATTAAGCCAAGTTAAATATGTAGATGATGCATGTGGAAAATTATGGAACATCTTAATATCTTTCAAAATTCATGGACTTACATGAATTGATTTCAAAGTAAATAAAGGTTTCTTTATGAATAAAGATGTATCTTTAAAAATATTAGAACCTAAATGCCCTAAAAACATGGTCTTTCACCTTTGTTAATTTCAAATGCTAAGGATGGAAGGAGTACTTTGTGTTGATGAATGGACATGTTTTCAAAAGAAGGGTTAGGAACCTTTAGAATCCTAAACACTTGCAAAGAAGAATTAGATGCAGAAGCCATTGATGCCAATTGAAAGAGCTTGAATGAAAAAAAGGAGTCGAAAAAGATGAAAGTAAAGTGAGAATTTGTAAATAAAGGGCACTTAATTGAGATAGAAATAAGGTAGTTTATTTTCATTTACTACATGTTAGAAAGGTGCAAATTTTTAGCAATTATGGTCTGTTGGTATAGGCATCATCATTACCCTCCACCTATGTGCAAAAGTGGTCATTTTTGAGAAGTCATGTGTAAAACAGCTAGCATAAGCAACCAAAGGACATTTCTTTTTGATGTATCAACTTCAACAAGACTGTTCTGATTCATCTCAATTAAAAGCCAAAAAAACTTTTGACTAAACATTGGAAACTATATGTATAGTTTGACTTACTTTATTTTGACTTGATTTACCCATCTAAATATTTCAAGTGACACAAACAAGGGGGCCTCTATTGCCATCATAGTCCGGATTTTTAGATAATAAGCAAGAAAGTCAAAGTTTTGTCAGGTAGAGATTTAAGTTGACTATGCTACTTGCTTGTTAGGATTCAACAATTTGAACACTTGGAACATGATTGGCACCATAAGCATGTCAAAAGAGATAATGAGTGACTATGAAGTAGTTTTCTTAATGTGGTCAATTTCATTAACATTTTATTTAATTTCATGCTGTTATTTTAGCATTTTGAATTTTAAATCTTGTACTGGACACATCCAAAATTAAGGTGGTAATTACATGAATCAGTTTCTTGTAGCAATTGTTTCAAGCATTATAAATAGGATTTTAGAGAAGAATTAGAGGTGTTACTTTATCATGTTCAAGACTCAAACTTACACACTTCATGTATTGTAACAATCTATACCTTTCCAACACTTTGTTGTTACTTTAGAACTTAGATTGAAATACTTCCTCACTTACAATTCATATGCACTGTGCACTATTGTAATTTACATTTGATTGAAGTGGATTCAAGTCCATTTCTAGTTTTTATCAGTTCACACAAGTTATGGTTTGTGTTGCTTTATATTTGAAGATTCATAAGGATCAAATTCCTCTTGTTTACTATGAAGACCTACTCATTTGAAATCAAAGCTTTAAAGGGCAAAGTTGTCATTCCTAGAATATTTATCCACTTTCTAATCTAATCACATAACAATTTTCCTATTTCATACTATTTTCTATTACATAGAATTGATTATTCTTAGTGATTAGATTAATGGATTTCCCAAAAATAATGAACACTCCTAAGCATATAACACTATAATCAATACCCACTAACCCCTACATATTGGGCCAGACATAGAACCATTACTTTGGTACCAACTTGTCCTCTGTAGTTCCCCCCCCAAAGGGTGTTGCCATATCCATTGGTGGTAATAATGAGTACCTATTAGAGCACTCACACTAGTTAGTTCCTTTGCCATGCCAAAACCAAGCCCTTGGACAAAGAGTATTACTTTACCACATTTCATTACTGTTCATGCATGAGAGTTCCCAAAGATGTGCATTTTTCCTTTGCTCTGATATCAACTTGTCACATCCTAAAATTTGGGGGTCTGATTGGTATAAATCACCCTATGGTGATTTCAAACCCACGAGAAATCTCTTATGGAAAACCTTTTTCATAATTTGGAAACATGAAATGAATGTGGAAAATATCTTTAGGCCCTTCATCTTAAAACTTATGATATGTAAGATTTTAATAAAAATTATTTGAAATAAATAACTTTCTAAAATTAAAAGAAAGTGTTTTCTAAAAGTTATAATCACAATTAAGAATCCAATGTCTAGTTGGATGGACACTAACTACTAAAAAATAAAGAAAAGAACCACGTACTAGATTCCACACACATGCAATCTATAGAGAACCTCCTTATTGGAATAATTTCTCCAAATTCATTAACCTAAAAATGTTAATGAATGAGGTGAGTACAACAACTTAGTGAGCAGAACGTCAATCCAACCTTGGGTTGAAAACTCATTTGGTCATGCATATGGTAGAATCATATATGATATATATAGACACACACAAATACATATAGTGGAAAAACATCATTCGAAATATTTTAAAAATAATATCATACAGTCATTTCCAAGCTTTTGTGCATATAATTCATTTTTATCTTTCTTTACTATACCCTTTATTCATGAATGATACATAATGGGAGATATGATCCTTGCTCTCCTAAGTCATTACCAATGACTGTGTAAAGCTCACATATCTTACTTTACTAAGTCATTTTAGATGACAATGTAAAGATCCCTTCCTCTTTTATCATACTAATAATAAGGTATACTATAGAGCAATTCTCTTGTGTTTTTTCATGGTGTGTCCTTTAATTTGTCCCATAGAACAATATCATTTCTATTATGTCCAGAAGCACATGTCCCATGACCTTCTGTTGCATGGGTAACTCTGTCCTAGAACCCCATGTTGTATAGGATACCATTTATCCATAATCTCCGATTATATGAGAGACCTCATGTACATTTTCTAGTGCATGTAGGTCCACCAATATCCCTTGCTAGTTCACAATCATACATACACATACACACATTTCATCTTTTGTCATTCTTGTACCTTATCTTATTCTAACATACTTAACTATCCCTCTAAATATAATCATTCTATGCTTATCTTATGTTAACTTTTATATGCTGATGTGATGAGACATGATTATAAAATATTGTCCTGAAAAAGAAAACTTCTATTAAGAAATTAACTAGGTAATTAAATAAAAATAAAATTATAAATTTATGTAAATAAAACATAATACTCTTAAATTAATAATTTTATTAATTTAATAAAATTTAATAATTTGGTAAATTTTATAAATGTAAATCATTCAAACAAATAAATAAATATTATAAGGAAATAGGATTTCAAAATTGAAAAATCATAATTTACATCAACCATAGAAAAATTGATTTTAATAACTTTTCATATTTTATAATATTCATGGTCATATGCATATGCAAGGTTAGGATTTCTATTTTAATCCACAACCAGAGCTATTTCTACATTCCCATACAAAATACATTTCATACATATATCAATTTAGATAAACATATAATCATGAAGTAAAACAATTCCTAAATGTTAACTTGAATCTACCTTCTCATATACATTCTAGCCTAAGCCTGATTTTATCAATTTTTTCATTCTAGATCTAATCCATGATATCTTGTTTGCTATATTTTTAGCCATTTCTCATAGACTATTTCTTTAACTACATTACCCATATCTAACAACCAAAAAACATTTGGCAATTTTAAAAAAATATAACATTGTATGAAAAGGGAACCAAATGGGTAGAATCCCACTCACCTAATATGGAGAACTTTTTGGTACTTACAATGCATATGCCTATCCCTAGTTTTAATCCTTAGCCTTTAGTTGTTAGGGAAACACCTTTCAATAACCTAAAAACCAAAACGAAGATTAGAACTAACCATAAAGAAACATAAGATAAGAATTATTCATTTTAGGCCAAAAACCTTAAGATTACACCCTTGAAGAGTGTAAACTAGATCCTAATTTGCTAAGTAGCATTCCTTAGGGAGCTACTCATTTGTAAATGTGGATACTGAAATTTGCTGAAAGGGGATCTCCTTATATAGGCTCGGGATGGTGTCAAGGCAACCTGTCAAATGTGACCCATCTTCCTCATAAAACCCAACTAACCAATCAACCTCTTGGTTAACCCTTAGGAATCGAGCCTAGGGGTCAACTAGCCACCTTTCCAAACTTATGTTCAAATCTAGTCAGGTTAACCCTAGAGGGATGTTGCAAATGAGTGCTAAATATTACCCATCTTTTAATGAAGTTTGAGAAACTAAAAGCAAATTTTTAACTGTAAAAAAATTCAAATATCACAATTTGATAAAAGAACTAATGGCAAATATCTATAGAACTTTACCTAAGTTTTTTCTTATTTAATAATGCACATGGTTAAAAATTATTTTAGATTGGGGTCAAATTTTAATTGTGATAAAAATGGGTGTCAAGTGCAAAATCTGTATTCTTCTAAAGTGGTAAACATCTCTGTTTATGTTAGGACCAATTACTAAATGAGTGTTTTGTAATGTTCTCAATAAATACTTGTTCATTCTCAAAGTATATGAGTGAAATCTTCCTTTTTTGTTCTAAGTATATGCTAATCAATGATTGATATTTTATGACTTCAATCTAAATGGAATCAATGATTAGTATGTATGTTTTTGACTTCAATCTAAATGATGTAGGTGATGTCAATTCATCTTGGATTTTAAAACCAAGATTTTGCTCGAAGCACTAGAGATATGTTAAAATGGTTTGAGAGAATGGATCGGCTAATTGTGTTATCATGGCATAATTAAAGTGTAAAAATAATATAAATTTTGATCTAAAAGTTTAACCATACTTGAATTCATTGTAGCATTCATGATCACCACACAGTTATATTCTAACAATCTGATTTAGCTATGCGATCTAACAGAAACCCTTCTCAAGCAACCCTAGTCAAGAGAGAACTTTTACTTAACCAATTGGTAGATACAATTTGACTTAGGATTAGAAAGAAGAGACCCATCTTTAAATAGAATTAACTGAGTCAAAATCCTACCCATCATAAGATCTAAACCTAGTATCAATCTAGGCCTAAGTACCCAATAAAGCCCAACTTTATGTTATTTACCTTAACACACTTTAATTATGAATTATGCATGTCCATATGAGAAATTCTAACAATCTCCCACTTGGACCACATAATTCATAAATAATGGCCACTTTAAGTAATGTCAAGGTAATCATGGTACTGTTACACCCATAGATCAAATTGAGATCATAAGCTTCCAAAAGTGTAGAACAACACATCTAATAGGAATACTAATGTCATATATGTTGAATGCCTACACCTCACTGACCAAAAGAGTTGGATCCTATAGGAATATTAACTTAAAATATACATAACAAGATTTATATAATGAAAATTGTGACTGTATTAAATCTCCACACAGTAGTCCTAGCCTCCACCCAAAATGCCAAATGAGAATTAACATTCTCAACATAATAATGAGACAAGGTTTAAATGTCTCTAATAACGTATCATTATAAAAAAATGTGCATAGAAAAATGGTAACATCATGAATATTTCATTCAACATATCTCAAGCTAAACAATACATTTCATTTAATAACACCAAATACAACATCAAAAGACTTAGACAAACTCATTGATTACATGATCTTTGAACATACTGACTGCTAAGCCTTTGGTTAATGGATTCAGGAGCATAGGTTCTATGGAAATGTGCTCAATGCAAGTAACATGCTTGCATATTTTCTCTCTCACAAATTGATATTTCACATTAAAGTGCTTTGTACGGTAGAACTTTTATTGTTTAGGGAGAAGTCACAATAGTTGTATTGTTGTAGTAAATGGTTAAGGGTGTCAAAATGGTCTTAATGATATTAAAGCCAACAATGAAGTTCATTAACCATATAACTTCATGAGTAGCTTCATAACATGTGACATACTCTACTTTCTTAGTAAAGGTTATTGTAAGTAGCTGCTTATTACTTTTCCAAGATACAACTCCTCTTGTTATCATAAAGATAGATCCAGATGTCAATTTACAATCATTTGAACAACTAATAAAATTTGAATTTGAGTAACCTGTAATAGTAAGATCTCCTAATCTCCTATAGGTCAACATGTATTCTTTTATACCCTATAGATATCTCATCACTCTTTTAGCAATAATCCAGTCTCTTTGATCAGGATCACTTAGGTATCTCCTCAATACACCCATAGCAAAGGCTATATCAAGATGTGTATATACCTAAGCATACGTCAAGCTACCTACAATTGATATATATGGAATATTTTTCATCTTTTCTTTTTTTTAATTATTTTAAGGACACTAAGCCTTTGAAAAAATCTCACCATTCTAAATAGGTGAAGAAGCATGAGAGCACTCTGATATGTTGAATCTTTTCAGTACCATTTCAAGGTATGAATGCTAAGACAAGCCTAGAAAACCCAAAGATCTGTCATGATAGATCTCAATGCCTAGGACAAAGGAGGCATGCCTAAGATCTTTCATCTTAAAGTGCTTTGATAGCATTTGCTTTGTCTTAATTAACACGCTCATATCATTCATTGCAAGAAGAATGTCATCAACATATAGAACTAGGATCACATAACTGCATGCACTCCTCATTATGGATATTTATTGATCTGTAGCATTCTCCTTAAACCCAAGAGATGTAATGATCTTACCAAATTTGAGATACCACTGTTTAGACACTTGTTTTAAGATATATATGGACTTTTTCAATTTGCAAAAAAGATGTTCCTTACCCTTTCATCTAGCTATTCCATATACATTATCTCAAACAAATCACCACTCAGGAAGGCTATATTAGCATCCATCTGATATAGTTCCAAGTCAAAATGTGCTACTAACCCTATAACAACTTGGAATGAGTCCTTAGTCAAAACTAGTGAAAAGATTTCTTTATAATCAATGTCTTTTTTCTAAATGTACCTTTTTGCAAACCAGGTTGGCCTTATACCTCTCAATTCAATCTTTAGCATCTCCCTTGGTTTTTTAAAAAAAAAACCCATTTGCATCTAAATAGGTCAGAATCTGTAAGCAACTTAACTAGATCCCACACTTGACTCTTGTGCATTGAGGCTAATACATCTCTTATCACACTCACCCATTCTAAAGAATTTAGATTTGATATAGCTTGTGCAAAGGTAATGGGATTAGTTTCATCATTTACATCAAATTGATGTTTTTGTAGATAAATTAGATAATCATTAGAAATTGCCAGCTTGTGAACTCTATTGGACCTCCTCAAGGGAATATCACCAACCAATTCTATTAGCTCAACATCTTCTGCTAATGGTTACACTGGATCAACTTGTTGAATAGCAGAAGATAATTCAACAGATTGTGGTGCTAGTGGAATTACAACACTTTCTTCTTTCGAAGTCATGATGCATGGTGCCTGACTCCTACTATCTAACTTATTTTCAAAATAAATGGCTCTATATGATTCAATCACCCTAATAGAATGAATTGGATAGTAGAACTTGTTGCCTCTCAAGCCACTATAATAATCAATTAAAAACACATAAATGGTCTTGGATTCAAGTTTCTTTATGGAAGGAATATAGGGCTTCACTTCTACTTTACAGCCCTAGATGTGCAAATGCTTCAAACTAGGCCTTTTACCATACAACAACTCATAAGGAGTCTTTGGTACTGGCTTGCTCAGAACTTAATTCAAAACATAGGCAGCAATCTTTAAGCTATCACCCTATAAAAACTCTGATAATGAAGAGTGAGCCAGCACGCACCTTACCATGTCCATGAAAGTCTAATTTTTTTTTTGGTTGTATCATTCTATTCATATGTTCTAGGCATAATGTAACTAGCTTCAAGGTCACACTCTTGCAAATACTTTGCAATTGGGCTAGGGTTTCTCCCAGTCTTATTATATCTACCATAGTACCACCACTTCTATTAAAATTGACATACTTAATTTTCTTTACCAACTTGAGTTCAATTATAGCCTTGAAAGACTTGAAGGCATCCAGTAACTCTAATTTTCCCATGAGTAACTCTATCCATCCAAATCTAGAACAATCATTTTTGAAGGTGGCAAATTACTTGAAACCACCCATGGCCAATGACAAAATAGGTCTACTTATATTAGTGTGAATCAGTTCCAAGGCATCTTGTTTTCTATCTTTCTTTCCATTTCTAGCTCTAGCATAAAATTTTTCCTTTATGCAATCTATACATCTATCAAAATCTAAAATGTCTAGATCATGTAAGACTCTTTCTTTTATCAATCTCTGCATCCTCTCTCTAAAAATATGGCCCAAACACCTATGTCATAACATTAAGGAATTCTTACTCTACTTCTTTTCTATCTAACCACTGAATTAATAGAGTTTGCAAAATCAAGATCCAAACCAATTTGATACAACCCATAAGGTAAAGTACCATAACCAATGATACGTGAATTATAAAGTAAATCAAATTTACTATTGCTAAAATGACAAGAGTATCCAACAAGGTCTAATGCAACAACTAAAATTAAATTCCTCCTCATGGAAAGGACATAAACAATGTTTTTAAGTTCTAATACATGTTTGGTATATAAACGCAAGAGATGTCTCTAATGTGTTCCACCTGTACTCTATCTCCATTTTACAAGTTAAAGTAATTTAGGTATCAAATGATATCTAGTGAACCTGATTGAGGCCCACACATGCCATAGGCACATCGTTGTAATTCTACTAGCAACATAGCACGTTGGATCATCTTCTGTCATCCCACAAGATGATCTAGTGCATCCAGCCATAGAGGATGTGGAACCAGATGAATTAATTGATGAAATTCCATTGAAAAGATCTCAAATAGTTGCAGATCAGCGATCTCTAACGATTATTTGATTTACTTGTAAGAACATGAATTTAATGTTAGTAATGAGACTAATCCCACTACATTCTCACAAGCTATATCCATCCCACACTCAACAAAATATATGAGTGCAATGGAAGATGAATTAGTTTCAATGTATAAGAATCAAGTGTGGGATTTAGTTGAGTTACCTGAGGATTTAGAGCCATTCAAATGTAAATAGGCCTTTAAGACTAAGAGGGATGCCCAAGGTCAAATTGAAAGGTACAAGGCCAGATTAGTAGCAAAAGGCTACACTCTGAGAGAAGGCATTGACTATAAAGAGACTTTTCTATCACTTTCAAGTAAAAACTCATTCCGAGTTGTTATGGCGACAGTAGCCCATTTTGACATAGAGTTACATTAGATGAATGTCAAAATGGCCTTCTTAAATGGTGACATGTCAGAAACAATGTACATGAAATAGCCAGATGGTTTCTAAGAGAAAGGCAAGGAATACCTTATGTGTAAACTAAAGAAGTCCAATTATTGTTTAAAACAAGCATCTAGATAATGGTATCTCAAGTTTGATGAGATAGTAACTTTTCTTGGATTTAAGGATAATGATGCAAACCAATGTATATACATGAAATTGATTGTGGATAGCTTTGTAATTATGGTTCTGTATGTTGATGACACTCTCCTCACAAGCAATGATGTGAATATGTTGATTGAGACGAAGTAAATGCAGTCACAACACTTCAAGATTAAAGATCTTGGGAATGCCTCCTTTGTTTTAGGCATTAAGGTTCATTGTGATAGATCTCTCATGTTCTTGGCTTGTCTCAATGATCATATATTGAGAAAATTCTAAGGAAATTCAAAATGTCTACATGTTCTTAGGCTTCTTCACCCATCCAAAATGATGAAATCTTTTCAAAGACTTAGTGCCTTCAAAATGATGAAGAAAGGCAAAAGATGAAAAATATCCCACATGCGTCAGTCATAAGTAGCCTGATGTATACGCAGGTATGTACACATCCTAATATAGTGTCATGCCCCATCCACGACATATCACTAGTGTAAAGGGTCACTGATAGGAAACCCCTACAAGCCTAACAATGTATTAAACTCTTAGATGTGACATAACTTTAACATAATATAATTCTAGATGGATGCATTTATCAAATAATTCATTAGATTTCTAATGAAAATCTGGTCAACTTTCTTTTGTTTTTTGGACCTCAGGGCACTAGGCCAATACATCAGATGAAGGCTATGCACCCTACACAACCTGTACAATAAAAACCAAGACTACAGAAGCCCAGACAACACAGGATATACAACCTACTGGGCAACAACCAAACTAGACACATACACATCTCAACCATAGCAATTGCCAAAAATCACACCATCAATATACCTTTAAGCTTCGCAAGAAGGAATCTACTCAATCAAGAAGTAGACTCTAAACCAAATGGATGAGGGTGAATGGTGGGGTAGCTTCAGGCTCTGAACAAAAAAAAAGAAAAAAAAGTAAGTTTCATAGAAACTCAGTGAACGGATAATCTCTCAAAAAAAGCAAAATTTAGTTGCCATTCATACTTAGAAACTAAGTAGTAAATTATGCATTTTCGAGGATAAAATCAACAATTTAAAAAAATAATCTAAAAATTTAGAATCTTTAATTAATCTAAGAAATCATGTCACTAAATATAGTATTCAACAAATTAAAATGTAAAGTACAATATAACATTATGAGAAATATTCATCATAATATAAACACAAGAAAATCATTAAGATCTTTTGAAATTTACCAATATTCAAGTATCAAAAGATTCTAGATTTTCTAAATGCAATTGGAATCTAAAGGATAATTCCTAAACATAACCATACCTAACAAATATCAAATATCATCATATACTTTATGCTCCTAACAAATATACTCCCCTTATTCCTCCAAAAGATATAATTCTAATCACAAGTGCATTTGGAAATTCTCTAAAGGAATTTCCAATGGATTCATGTTTCAAATACAATTAGTCAACAAAATATGTCATATTATCATATGTATTTAGAAATAAGGAGCAATTTCAATTAGTTCATAAATTTAGTGATCAGAAGATGTTGTCAATCGTTTCATGTAGCTAAAAGTTCAAAAATATTAGAAATCCAATATAATGAAATGATTTAGTCACCAATTCTATAAGCAGTAATTAATATAAAAAGAAAAAGTATGCTGTAGTGATTCATTTTCCTACATATACATAACATACGATTATAATTTCAAAGCAAACTACCTTTAAAATGCTAGATGTTCAGAAATTTCAATATTCTAAGTAACAAAATTAATTCTTTGTTATAAGGGATTCACATGAAGAGTAGAATTATCTACTCACCTCAAACAACCAGATGGTTCTAAAGTCCTCTCTCTCTCTCTCTCTCTCTCTCTCTCTCTCTCTCTCTCTCTCTCTCTCTCTCTCTCTCTCTTTGATCACATAAACCTTAATAACCAGATCTTCAAATAACACCCAAAAATTTGTTTCAATTTTAGATTGTAATCCATTGATTATCTTAGTCTAATTTTAAATTAGGGAAATCAAATGTAAGAAAATGGATAAATGGTTTACCACCAACTAACCAAAAAGGAGGGAAAAAGGTAGATTGGGTTGCAATAGCTTGAAAAGAGGAAGACTGGCCAGAAAAAGAGTCTGGCCAGCAAGTCAACCAGTGGAGAAGCTGACCTCATCGAAAAAAGGAGCAGTAGATCAGAAAAGCTTCAAGGCAGGACAATTAAAGCTCAAAACTCCCCCCAGTGGCTTCTAATGCTAGTGAGCAGGTCCAAGTGGTAGCTACTTGTCAGAAGGTTGCCAAAGAGGGGCCTGATGCTAGTCTCTATCCTACTCCAACTGGTTCAACTAAGCAAGACTATAGGGATTTCAATCCCCTAAAATTTGGCCCACTAGGCAATGCAAGCAAGCACAGGAGGACAAGAGATAATAGTAAAGGTCAGGCAAGCAATTGGTGGTGGACGGACTCTGAAAAAGAGGATGGAAAAGGAAGCTAAGGCAAAGCTCTGTTGATGCTTATTTTTGGCCTAGAAAAATCTCAAACCAAAGAGTGAGGGAGAATGAGAGGAAGCCAAACCAGTAGAGAAAAGATAAAGATGAGCAATGATGGTAAGGAATTGCTAGAGTTGACAAAGAAGAAGGCAAAGAAGCAGAGCACCAGGGAGTTAGGGTTTTCGGAGAAAAAGAGAAATGTACAAGAGACTAACATTGGAAAAAGAAAAAAGGAAGGGAAAAGAAAATAAAAAGGGGAAAATTGCACTTTGGCCCTTAACAAACATTTAGATTCTCACTTTGGTCCACCAAAAAAGGGAAAAACTATGCTTTGGTCACAACGTAAAATTTAAAACATTCATTATAATCCACCAAATTTAAAATACTTTTTTTTTTATTTACAATTGTGTATCATTTAACTTATATTGTTGGTGTACTAGGAAGATAATTCAGTGATCCTAATCAAAGGCATTGGACTACAATTAAAAGACTAATAAGGTATCTATAAGGTATTAAGGATTACATGCTAAGCTATAAAAGATAGAGAGATCTCATTGTTACAGGCTACTCAGACTCAAACTTTACAAGCTGTCTAGATTATCATAAGTTAATATATGGATACATTTTTATGATGTAGGAGGAATTGTGTAATGGAAAGTTAACAAGTAGTCTATTATAACAACATCCACCATGGAAGCAAAGTATGTCGTGTTTTGAAGCTATTTGTAAAGCTCTGTGGTTAAGGAATTTTATTACCAGCTTCTCTATTGTTAAGTGCATCTCAAGGCCCTAAACCATTCATTATGATAATACTGCTACTATAAACTTCTTTCTAAACAAAAAAAGCTCTACCCATACAAAATACTTTGATGTAAAATATTAGTTTGTGAGAGGGAAGATATGCAAGTATGTTACTTGCATTTTCCCATTAGATTACTATCTTACTATTTTGCAATTAAAGACCAGAGGCATCAGGAAGAGTGATTCTATCAAGAAGAAAAAATCAATGGATCAAGCAGAAAACTCAAGTAATTCTAAACCTCCTTAAATCAATTCTATATTTTATCATATCACAATCACATGATTGAAAGGCTAAAGTCAAAAATTATTAAATTTATTTTAGCAAATGGTCAAATAGTTTGAGAAATTTGATTGGTTAATTGTGTTATCATGGCATAATTAGAGCATAAAGATAACATAAAATTTCATCTGAAAATTTAATCATACATGAATCCATTGCAGCATCTACGACCACCACATAGCTATAGTCAATCTAACAAGCTAATTCAACGGTGTGATCTAACAGAATCCCTTCTCAAGGAACGCTAGTCAAGAGAGAACTTTTACTACAACCAATGGGTAAATACAGTCTAACTTAGGATTAAAGAATAGGGATTTATTTTTAAATAGAATGAACTAGGTCAAAATCCTATCTATCACAAGATCTTAACCTAGTATATAGTCAAAGCCTAAGTACCCAATAAAGCCCAACTTTATTTTCACTAAATGGACAAATTATCTTTACACACTTTAATTATGAATTATGCATGTCCATATGAGAAATTATAACATGATATGTATAGTGATTTTCTAACAATAATCAAAATCACATTTTTTTTCACAAATAAATTAAATATGTACATATTCTAAACTTTATTGATAGAGTTTGAAAATCTTGGGTCTTTCATGCCTATAGTACAACCCATTAGTACAAACATGTAATAATATATTAAAAAATTAAAAGATTTTGTAGAAAAATTATAAAAAAAAATACACACTAATCATTTCTTTAAAAAAATTTTACAAGATCTCATAATATATAGTAAAGTTACTGTTTTAAAAATTGAATTGGATAGCATTACTGAACCAACTAAACTATGAATTGGTCATAATTTTGGTTCAATTGAATTGGTCAATATCATGAATCTAGCTATTTTTTTATTCAATTAAATCAATTAAACTATAATTCAGTCTTTTTTTTTAATTTATTGTCCAGTTCAGTTTTTAAAACAGTAAGAATTAAAAAAAAAATTGGTAGTGGAAAGTTAACGTACGTCTGAAACAGCATGTCTGACTTCGATGTACCGCAATGGTATTCAAAACAAGGCCTCTAATGTAACTGTGGACATAATCAACTGAACGTTCTCCACCATGGCCTTCATGATCAAATATCTTTGAAATTGCATTCATGCACCACAATTAAATTGATTTCCCTTCTTGCTGGAATATGTAATTGTTCACTACTGGATAAGCGAACACCACAACACAACGACCTGTCACAATAGTTTTAAAAAGAAAACCATATCTGATGAGAACAAACAAAATTTCGGGTCATAAATTTTAATTAGATCAAAAAAACACATACTTTTCATCAACACTTATATAATATAGTTCGTAGCTGTAGCTGCGGTTAAGTTGTGATCAGTAAAATCATGGACAAATATAAAGAATGATGTTATTGTAAGGCAAAATTGTTTGAAAAACTACAGTTGTAAAACTTACTACAATATTCCAATTGTAGAATTCGATACTAAACATTAATATTATGGTTGCGGAGTATAATTTAAAACCATGTCATAATTTTAAATTGTGGTTTACGATGACAATACCTTTGCATTTAGTTTCGATTTCTACAATTGTAATTTACCTTTATTTTATGTCGTAATATTTGCATTTACTAGTATCACATTCTTCCCTAAAACTCTTCCATCTGAAGGTAGAACCTGTTTACATGTCGCTTCCTAGTGAATTTAATTTCCCGCCTAAACCAAAAAAATCAAGCAATCCATAACAAAGAAACAAAAAAAAAAAAAAATGGGAAGCCATTAGTCAAAGCAGTTCATAGTGCATCTAATTTGATGTCTCCTTGGTTCTTAGCAGGTTATATGGTGTTGGTAAGTCATGTTGTCCGTTCTTATTGGGGGTTTGAGTGGGTTATTATATTTGAAATAGGTAGGGTTCAATTTATGCCAGCTGTGGTCGCGCACAGTGTTGTTTTTCCGCACTATGCAAACATACAGAGTAAATACACAAATGAAAAAGCATTCATCTGCCCTTGAGAGCTACCCTCTGGATTACCTATGCAAGCTTGCTATTCCCATTGGCTTCTTGGATTGGCTATTAATTTTTACCTAGGTAGGTTTGAATTTATGCAAGCTAATTTCTTCTATTAGTCTAACTGATTAGCAAATGGTCCATGTTGACTGAAAGAAAATGGGAACGAAGCTCTCTTTCTGTATTATACATAAGAACGTTTCTGCTCGGGTTATTGTTGGTGTACTGACTAACATTGTACTTATTTCATTTGTAGATTTTTGTTCTTTGAATTATACATTATGGTAAGGAAATCTGATGCTATCTCTGATGTTATGCCCCTGAAGGAGTCATGGATATTGAAAGCCCGAATCATGTATTTGTGGCCTATGCCTGGATATGATGGAAAGTACTTGACTAGTAACTTGGAAATGGTTCTAATGGATACTACAATATATGTACTATTTATTATTAATTATTTAGATTTGCTACTATCTAATCTAAGTGTTTGATTAATGCACAACTGTGTTTGATTTCCAAGGAAGGTGCATACAAGCAATACTAAAGAGGACTTCTATAAAATTCAGACCATTCTTGATTGAAGGATGGGTTTAAAATTTCCCAGTTTAGTGTTACTGAGAACAGTGGACTATTCAGGGCCGCATCACACTGATACAAGATCAATTTCTAATTTTCTACATTTGTATCCAAGGTTGCCGAATCCCCCATTCCTCTTCATGGATTCTCTTTTGTCAATTTTAGTGATATCATTGCTAAGACCATGGATGACAAGTATCTAATTGGTATGTGTTTACATTTTTGTTTATTTTAATTTTGTCAAAATAGCTACATACCATTCTATTATCATAATTATGCTTCTGCATATTTTGTCCATATATTATTGGGAAGATTTCTACTGAGTGAATTTGAACTTAAAGATAACAAGGATGGTGTCACTAGCAAGCTGGTTTCTATGCAATTGAAGGATACTGAGTATTTGTTCAAAATTTGATATATATGTCTACTAATGTTTTATGTTATGTGTATAAATTTTTAACTATTTTTTACGGTTGTATAAAGGAAATACTCTGTCGTGCACATTATGGGGTGACTTTGCAGAAAGATTGGAGAAACACATGGCAGAAACGACAGACAAAGTCATAGTTTTAATATGGCAATTTGCCAAAATCAAAGAATGCAGGGGTAATAAGATAATAGATTTACTATATATGTTTTCCACAATTTTTTTGTGTAATGGTATGAATTGTGAGCTCATTGTGTTGCATGTTTACTAGACACTACTCATTATATTTTGACTCCATCAAGTGAGACATAAGTTTCAAACTCTTTGTCTGCAGCTCGAATGTTGCTTGATTCTAGATTACAAGAAGTCATCGAGTTTAAGAAAAGGTAAGTTTTTGCTATTCTGTCTACTAATTCTTTGGTTAAGGCAATTTTTATGCTAAATGTTATTTTGACTTAAATTTCATGATTATTTATGTTTTCTCATTTAGACTTGGAGAACAAGATAAAGTATATACTGGTGTTATTGGCCAAATATCAACATAGTCCACCTATTTATCAGTTGAGGATCTGTTAATCCTTACAGACCGGATGAGAATTGATGAGATCCGTTCAGCTAGAGTAGTTAGTTCTATAAAAAATTTAAGTTACGAATATGATAGCTTTGTAATTTTATTACAAAATGACTTTTGAAATTAGCCATGTCATATTGTGCAACACTGGCTACAGTTGTGAGAAATAAGGATGAATAGGGGTAGTTTTACAATGCATGCAAAAGATGCAATAAGAGGGTTGATGCTGAAGCAAGTGGCTTTTTTTGTGGCAAATGTCAAGAAGTATTCAGGACTGTTGTTTAAAGGTTTATTTTACCTTTTATAGCTTGAAGTTTGCTAAATTATATTGACCAACATATACATAAGACATAATAATTTATATTATTCTGTTATATATATATATATATATATATATATCTTTAGGTACAAGATTCATATAAAAGTAGTGGATGACATTGACTCGGCATCATTCTTACTGTTTGATTTTGAGGCTGTGGATGCGCTACAAGTGAAAGCTTTAGAATTAAGGGATAAAATGCTTGCAAGAATATTATGGAATTAAGGCATTGCAATAATTAAAATAGCGAAACCTTACATTAGATGTAAGGTGAGATTGATTACCATTTCCAATCATTTTTTAGAGTGGATAGGAGAATAGACATCCTTTCAAACTTGATGAGTTGATAGGAAGAAGGTTCAATTTCAAAGTAATCAAAGAGTAAAATTTATCTCAAATCAAGAAGATTTATATTGTCATTCGACTGACTGGTAATGAAGTGACGCATTTGTGACTGGTGGTCCGGATGTAAGTTACCTAATCAAACATTTTAACCTACAAGAATATATTAGCCATGATGCAGGATATCTATCCAAAGATGTTGAGATGAGCATCAAATAAACCTTATTAATAGGGGACATATGTTCCAAAAACATATTAAGCAAGACTATGAGAATGGAGATTAATCATAGGGTAGTAAAAATATTACAATATATCATTAAAAGAAATAAGATGAAAGCAAGTAATTTCACGTTACAGAATCATCAGGAGATAGGAGACAGAACAGATGAAATAATATGTATAGTACCTATATGAAGTAGAACTAAAGGGGAAAAAGTCACATACAGTGACTGATGCGGTACCGGTATGAAGTACTTATAAAACACATTTCATCTTAACTTGACTCAAAAGTGTGAAACTTTCGATATGGATCTACTTACAGCTTGGTTACTTCAAAGTTAGAAACTTTGTATGGTATATTGTGTCTTTATATCATTGATTGTATTTAATCAGTAGTTCGTGTCATTCTAGATTATCATGTTTTAGTGCATGGTTCTACCTTGCATACGAATTTAATTTTGTAGGAGTTTCATAAAGTCAGCATGGAGCATATGAGAACATTTTGGATGTGGGCCAATCCAGTTTACATGCACAAATTCCTCTAAAACCCCATTATCAGAAGTTACAAATAGTAAGTACATTAAAATTGTTTTTGTAACAATTTCATTATTTTTATGGAAAATTGTTGCTGTGATGGATTTTATGCAATGGCTAGATGGAGGATCTACATCAAATCAGTTTAAAACTGATGATAAGCACGTTAAGACAAGTTCATAGAATTTTAAGTTCAGAAATGCATTCCAGTGTCCTTTGCATGGTATTATAAACCATAAGTTCAGAGAAAATATTGTTTTCCTTGTAATTTATCAATCTTATTTGCATATGGTCTGATAACGTTTTATGCAGGTGTTTATGCAATGTCGGAGTGTGATAAGGACAGCAATGCACAACCTAGAGGATCTATTATGTCATCTCAAGATACACGTGATACATCAATTAGCCCTCCCCTGAGTGCAGGAAAGCACACTATTTGTCAAGGAAAACATCTATAGAATCACCAATTAAGTATTGAAGAACATGTTCACTCTCAGGGTGCCACATGGTCAATGGTTGGTAGTCTTACATGTAATGGTATGACATCCAAAACTTCTTACTCATAATAACATATAAGGTAAGCTTTAGAGATTTCCCTTTTTTCCTTAATGAAGGAACAAATGATAACATGGAGGTTGATTGTGAAGGTGATGCAATGGAAGAAAATGGTATATTTAGTAGATTTAGTGACAATGTGATAAAATATTGATTACAATGCTTTCACACTTACAGCACTGATAAAATTAATCTATTTAGTTGTTGACAATGATGAGGATGAAGGGCCTGAAAGCAACAACTTGAATGAATCAATTAATTTACATGCTGATTGAGTCAACCTTATAAATTTAGATTAAAGAATTATATTTTTGTTTTTACAAACTCACTGTTTAACAGATGTAGATGAAATAAGGGAGTTAAATTTTGGTGAAGGTAATGCATCCATTTGTTATAAATTCATTTCTAGAGTTTTGAAATGTTTAGTCTTAAAAAAAAAAAAAAAAATTCTATAAAGGATTAGGAAATTGGTGCCCCAGAGTTTGAGTGTGAACATTGTCATGCGTTGATGTGGTATGATGAAAGAACAAAGGAGGACCAAAGGAGCAGAAAAATGAAGTTTAACCTATGTTGGATACAAGAGAAGATAGAATTGCCTAAAATGCAGAATCCTCCGTCCACGATAAGTGATCTACTGTTTGGTGATCATACCAAGACCAAGAATTTCCAAGACAATATTAGAGCCTACAACTTAATATTTGCTTTCAAATCAATTCGTGGCTATGTTGACTGTAATGTCCGCAATCTGGGGCATAACTAGACGTGAATACTGGCCAACCAGTTTTCACATCCTAGTCTAAACAAACATTCCGGCCCCCTTGACAGCACTTCTTTGTAGACAAGAATGTGTATGAAATGTGAGGAAGGGGTGCATACACAAAAATAAACCCATGGATAATCATATAAAATATCTAACTGTTATATATATATATATATATATATATATGAATATTTATGTTCAACAGCATTTCCCCTATGTGCCGGATGTTTCTAGGTTGCATACCCTATTAAAACTCCTGTACAAAAGCTACATGCATTCAAAATCTACTCAGCAACTCTAACAACCTCTATTTACAACAGAATCACACAGCACACACAGACTAACATATGCATTTGGTCCCTGTTGCCAAACAAAAGAAATTTAAGTAGATGTCTATTTGTTTTGCAGTCTGCATCAGGGTGGAGGAGGATGGCCAGCAGGTGGCTGTACCAGCTGGTTAGAGACAGCATGAGAATCTGCAATATTGACACAAAGAAGGGGTGAGTTTTCTCAAAACTCTGTGGTAAGTGGGGTTATGATCTCACTACTCCCACAACCACTTAATATGACCAGCAAAATCCTCTTAATCAGTGCCCAATATCATACAATATTCACCTAAAATATAGATTATACAGTAGCTCTTACTTACAGCAAGATTCAGCTATACCATAGCACAATTTGCCATACCGAAACGGATTCATAAGGACTAAGAACCTCAGAAACATTGAGCTGAAATTGTTAAAATTACCAAAACAACTTTGTCCTAAACAAGCAGACTGCTCTTTTAGCAACTCCATTATTATACTTTGCAGGTGCAAAGAATGGATAAGTAGTTCACAAAGTAAGTTTTCTACCAGAATAAACAATTTAACTCCCGACTTGCTCTTGACATACTGGAATCAGCATAAAAAGGACAATTAGAAAACCTCTACCCCTTCCATGACACTTTCAAATTGTTTTTAAAATGCAGAGAGAAAGAAGAAAATATATGTGTGTGTGCGTGTATTTTATATATATATATATATATATATATATATGGACTCCTACTTCAAATGTTCTCAAACAGCTTACACTTTATTACTATTATAGCACCATTCAATGTCCTCTTCATCTCCTTATCTCTCCATCATAACATCCTCCTCTTGTCACTCCAATTTATTAGTGACCATGCAGTATTTCTTTTATGTTTCAAAAGTTGTAGGCTGTTTGGGAAAGTATAAAACTTGGAGCCCTCATTAATTCAAACACACACAATTACATATAATATATATTTAATTGCAGCCAAGACAACACAAAGTTACTAAGGTTCCTGCTATAAGGAAAAATTCCCGCTCTTAATTTCTGAGACTAGTACTGTTATTGTGTGTTCATTACTCTGGACTGAGAAGGAGTCCAATTCTAACCCTGAGAAAGCTAAGGGGTAGTTCGGTTCTACAGCTCACCCTAAGAGAAACAATGGGTCTGACCTGAGAAATCACAGCCAACCCATGACCTGATACCCTTCTCAGCCTACTTCCATAATTCAGTCATTACCTAAGTTCCATTTAAACAAAACAAAACGCCCACAGCGGCTCTTCTTTCTCTTCCAACTTCTAATTTCCCCTATATTAACATAAGAAAACAAATCATGCAATTACAGGAATTTACCAATCAATCTTCAAACAGCAATCAGCAAAACTGAACCTTCCTACTTCACTCTACCATGCTCGTGACTTTCTTCACCAAATTTACTGTCTAACTGATCTAACCGGATAACAAGGAAAACAGGGCACCACTCATCGCAAGGGAGCTTGCTGCGGCCAAATTTCGGCTTGATTGCTGGAAATTTCCGAGTGCTCCCACTGTCAGGATCCGGCCACTCTCAAACACCCAGCATTCCCGATTCTTGGAGAGCTGCTAAAACGCAAAGTAAATAATTTACTTCTCCTATTCTGCCCAAAATTCATTGCAACACCCTCCCGAGCAACAGAAAAATTTATTTACCCGTAAAGGTGCAGAGGAGTTCTCGAGACAGGAGGCTAGCCGGCTTGTGAAGAAGAAGGAGATCAGCTGCCAACGGAAAGGAAGATAAAGATGCGTCGTTTGGTTTGGTGGTCAACTCTCGTCATTTTTTGACAACTCCCACCAGCAATTTGGCACTAAGGATGGGAAGGGCAGCAACCAACCGAGGAAACCCCAGCAACTCTGCTAGGGCACGGTGGGGAATTAGTCGTGATTGAGAGTAAGCCGTGATCCCCATCTGCCCTGCGACTCAAGCAAAGTGACATTAGCGAAAGGACGTCGTTTTGCTTGAAAAGTCAGGAGGGAAAATTGTATTTTGGCCCTCAATTTTTCATAGTTCATAATTAGCAGCCCTTTTTCAATGTTTTGCTCTTTTTTGGACTTAATGTATTGATAATGGTGATGCTCCCTACATTTTCAAAATCCATGGACAAAACTACCATAGGATTGGCAGCTTATTACCATCACATGGGGATGCACCAAAGTTTGCATAACCATATGTATATGATATTGACAATGAGATTGTAAAAAAGATCAATACAGTGGGGTATGTATTTGATTAATTACTCCATCACATTTATTATACTCATTTTATACTACAAACGTATATATTTTTCCTACTTACGGATGGAAACAACCAAAAATCACTTGACCACCATATTATTGGAGAATTGAAAACTATGATTAACCAGAACAATTGTCTTGCAAAATGTTGGAGAAGTACAAGACAGATATGGCAGTGGCAATTTTTAGGACTTAAAGTTAAGGCTTATCAAGAAAAGTGAAACTGATGGTAGGAGATACAGTCTTCCTACATCGTCCAAAGTAGCACCTTTGATTGTTGGAGACATTGGAACTATAGATCACAAAGACATCATTGTTAAAAGTCATGCTGGATATCTAAGGCGCATCAATGAACTACAATTGTAATGTCTTGCATTACAGTATCCCTTACTATTCCCATATGGTGAGAATGGATATTGTGATGATATTCAGTTTAAGAGTTTGAACTTGGTTTCATCACGAAAGAGAAGGCGGGTTAACATGAGAGAGTTTCTTGTTTGCAAATTTCAAGGTAGAAATGATGAGTCACCCATTATTCTATCATCAAGGAGGCTGTTTCAGAAATTCTTGGTTGGTGGGTATACAGTGATTAGATCAGAGTGACTTTCATATGTTTAAAAACATCAGAAATAACTACGTATAAATCTTTATAATAACTTGGCCGAAGCTGCTTCAGCTGGAGTATCAAATTCATCATGTAGCACTAAGCACATCATATCATCATTTACTGATGGAGTAAGATAAATGATGCAAAATTATCAAGATGCAATGACAATCTACAAATAGATAGGATATCCTGATTTATTTATAACATTTACATGTAATCCAAAATGGCTAGAGATTGTTACATTTGTTACAAGAACACATCGTAAACCTAAAGATCATCTAGATATCTTTTTTAGCGTATTCAAAATCAAACTTAACCAACTCATCAAAGATCTCAGATGAAATATGCTTTTTGAAATAGCCAAAGTAGGTAATTTTAATTAGTATAACATATATGTCATGTATTTGTTGTTTCTTATTCGTAATTACTATCTAATGTATTTATTTATGTTTCATGATAGTTCTTTTCACTGTGGAGTTTCATAAACATGGTTTACCACAAGCTCATGTGTTGTTATTTCTCCATCTAGCTGACAAATTTCCTTCAAGGACCATATAGATGAATTCATATCTATAAAGATACCTGACCTTGAATTAGAACCTACTTTGAATGGTTTAGTAAAAAAATTTATAGTGCATGGTTCATACAGATGTGCTAACAAGAATGCTTCTTACCTGAAAAATGGCAGTTGCATAAAACACTTTGCAAAGAATTTCAACAATCGAATTACTATTGACAAATAGGGTTATCCTTTGTATTGCAAGAGGGACAATGAACAAACTATGGATAGAAATGGTGTACATTTGGATAACCGATTTGTCATTCCTTATAACCATAAGTTACTTATGAAATATCATGCCTATATAAATGTTGAATGGTGCAATCAATGTACATCAATAAAATATCTATTCAAATATGTGAAGAAAGGCTAATGACCGTGTGATAACTATATTTAGTGATCAAGCAGGTAATGATGGAGATCAATAGAATTTTGATGAGATAAAAGCCTACTATAATTGTTGATACATATCTTCATGTGAGGTAGTTTGGAGGATCTTTGGTTTTGATATTAATACAAAGATCCTCTAATTGAAATGTTGCAATTCCATTTGTTAGGTGAACATACTATTGTTTATCATGATGATGATTTAATTGAGGAAATAATTAATAAGTTAACTATCACAACATCAAAATTCCTTATATAGTTTGGAAGGATAAGCCATCAAAGTGGAGACTGAGGAAGTATGGATTTGCAATTAGTAGGCTATTCAATGTACATCTAGCTCTCAAGATAGGTACAACTTTAGAATTTTGTTGAATCATGCAAAATTACCAAAACATTTTGAAGATATTTTGAAGGTGGATGGCATAGTCCATAAAAATGTAAGAAATGCATGTCATGCATTATAATTGCTTCATGATGACAAAAAGTATGCCTATGGTATAAAGAAGGCAAGTCTATGGGGAAAATGGTAGCTACTTGAGAAGTTTGTTTATGACATTACTATTGTTTAATTGTTTATCAAGACTAGAGTGGGTATAATAAGAAACATAGCATATAAAAAGAAACATAGCAAATTTCATACAATAGTATCCTGCATAGACAAAAGCAGATTTTGCACTATGATAGTAACCTCTACAATTTATTACTATTTTTGTAGCATATTATATGGTTTACTATCTTGACTTATTATTGTTACAATAATCATGCAAGATTGCAATAAAGTGATGAAGATATCAAAAATCATATTTATTGAGATTGAGAAGCTATTGTGTAATAATGGACAAAGTCTAAAAGATTTCCTCCTATGGTTAATTCTTAGCCATAATTCTAACCAAACTACCCTTCAAATTACAATGCCGATAATTTCACTTGGTTATTTGCAATGACTATAAATAAAAGGAAAGGATAATCTTTTTCTTATGTTGGGTTGTATCTTCCCAGGCCAATGTTCAAATACGTACAATTATATGTAGCTATTTCAAAAGTTACAAGCATCAAAAGTTTGAAGATATTGATAACTAATGAAGATGGTAACATAGTGAATTCAACATTGAATGTAGGCTATAGAGAAGATTTTAATAATTCACTACAAAAAATATGACCATGTTACTGGTGTTCCTCTACAATGGGCATGAGCAAACGTTGCAAAACAAATATCTTAATAGCGGCTTATTAACCATGGCAATCTATAAAAAGCAAACAAATGTTCACAACCACTTCCAAGTGACTGTAAGTAAACATAAAAAATTTTAGTGCTCCTTCTCATCAATAACATCAAATTTGCGATGCTAAATCAAAATTAAAAAGTAAATCTAATTAAACCTAAAGTCTTCTCTCTGGCCTTTCACTGACTGTCATGCTTCCACTATCATGCTTTAGCAATCATCATCCTACCAAGTTTCCACTGCTCAATATTGTTCTCTTAAACTTTGATCGACTAGAGCCATTGTAAGCCTTCATCAATCAAATTTCCTAAGCTCACCATCTTTGTCTTTATAGTGGTGCCCTAGCTAGTAGGTATCTTTTTCACCAATTTCTTTTGCTCTACTATATTTTTTGTTAAAGGATGCATGATTTCTCCTGTTTGACTACGATTTAGGGGTAGCAACACATCCTAAGGATGAAAATTTAAACTACTTCACTTTGACTAGCATGATCAGATATTGACTATTTAATTAGAATGGCAAAAAGAAAAAAAAGAAATACTCCAACACGATATGGACACTCTTTGCACTTTCTTTATGTTCTTGTTCATGACAATTTGTGTTCCTTAAATATTATTATTTTTTCTTTAACCAACATGGCTAATAATCAATGAGTTCAAAATTTAAATTTGGAAATGAAGTGTGTATGATTGTGTTTATTATGAAATTGAAAAGATACAATGTCACGCCCCAATCCATGGAACAAAATCGACGTAGAGGGTCATTATCTAAAAACCTCTACAAGCCTTACAATGCAAATAACATACCAATAACTCATTGTTTCATCAATTCACAACAAAATATTTGTATATTAAAATTTTAATAAAAATCTAACAGAGTTTCCTCTACTTTCTGGACACCTAGCCTCAAGGCCTATACAACAATATATATATCCTATTGGGCATCTAGCAATCATACATATGCATGCATATACAATCCTATTAACTGTCATTGATTTTTCACCATTTATATGCCTTTATACTCCGCAAAAATAATCCATCCGATCCAAGAGTAGATCTCGTATTAGTGTAGGGTTGAGGTATGGTAGGAGAATCCTTGGCTCTAAAAAATATGGAAAAGAAAGGATGAGTTTTATATAAACTCAGTGAGTAAACAATCCAATGATCACCCAAAAATTCCCCATTTAAAAATCATGTTTGAAAGTATATATGTATATATATATATATATATACAGCCATGAAGATATGCTTACTCATTCAATAACCATGATCTCAAAGTGAATTTGAAAACCATCATTTCGCAAGAAAATTGAGCAAGTGAAAATATAATATTCAACAACATAATAATAGATATCAAAATATGCTACCATGAAAATATACTCATTATTACATAATATGAAGGAGAGTCAATAAAAATTTCCAATATGGCAAAATAAACAATTGCAATCCCAGAGGGTGACTCCAAGAGGGAACCACCACAATGTGGCCATGATCTAACCAACACGTCTATCAGGTTCTTATGCACTGATAACATAAGATTTGACACAATTATTTGTTCTCATACTTAGCATTTTAAGTGCCAAAATGATATGTTTCCAGCTGTGTTAATGTGTATTTGT
>JANHAO010001890.1:0-31182 GCA_026873985.1 Saraca asoca | reverse complement strand
AGCGACCGAAATACTTAGTAGCAAAAATACAAATGGCGACCGACCTTCGATAATTTTTGTCACCGACATATGTAGTGGCTAATTCGGTTGCTAACTTCAGCGACCGAACCCCTCCGGTTGCTGGTTGGGCTGCGACTAAGGTTTTAACGACTCCTGATATTCGGTCTCTGTTCGGTCGCAAAGATTTCTGCGAACGAAATTCATATTTTAAAGACCAAAATTTTCGGTCGCTAAAAACAATTTTTTTTGTAGTGATTATCTTTAAAATTAATAGAAATTGATATAATAAAAAATTGAAGAAATCTTAATCCATCCAAAGGATTGTGATGCAATTGATTCAAAATAACAAATGGCATAGTTTAATTCATAAAAGCTAAGTAGGAATAAAGACATGATCCACTCAATATAGATCATGTGATTTAATTGATGGGTGAAATTGTAAATGAAAAAGCAATTTTTGCCTGACATAGAAAAAAATCTAAAAATAAATTCAATGGAAAAATATAAAACATGATGCATTTATAACTTTTATTAAATTGAAATTTTTTATGTATAAAAACTAATAAATCCAATGTCATTTTCATTAAAGATTGATGATAAGTGCATAGGACGTACTCAATGTCTTTTGATTTGCCTCACATAATTATTCCATGGAAAAGAATGAGATGTAACAATTGAAGTAGCAATTAGAAAGACAGAATTTCTTATTACTTATCAAGTCTTGAGAAATAGTAAAAAAGGGAAATAATATTGCAGCCCAAAGGTTTTCAACATTATACCACAAAAAGTTGAGGTGAGGGATAGAATTTGACACTTCTAAATGATAGAATATATTATTATAATACTTTATTTTACTTTTTAAAATATATTATACATTTTAAAAATATCTCTGATTGAAAACGTGTGATAAGTTTAGCTCACAAAATAAAAGATTATGACATTTCCAATCCCCACTTTATCCGTCTTAATCTAATGTCGTTTATGATCATTTGCATAATAGAAAAACAAAAACTTCAAAGTTTGGCCTATTTATTTATTTATTTATTTATTTTTCTCTTCTTTACTTTCTTCTTACTTTTTCAATTCCCTCTCTCTCTCTCTCTCTCTTTTATTTGGCCTTATGCAAAATTTCAAATAATAATATATCAATTAATCCTCCATTTAAAAAAATAGATTACTAGTTGTTTGAACATGCTCTAAGATAAGAAATTAAGCTCATTATTCAGGATACATAAATAAAATTGAATACAAAATGCATGCTTTTTTTTTTATGAATTATTATACGTATCAGGTAAATTTCATATTATAATTTTGATAACAACGGAAAGTTTGTAGAGAAGAAATTGAAATATGAAATTCGCGACTCTTTTGTAGTTCGGGAAATTTACGAAAGTAAGGTCAAACGGTTATACTAATTTGAGTGGTTTGAGAGATGAGTTTAGTTTAATGATAATTTAGGACTCTTTTGTGGTTTGTTTGTAAGTAAGAAACAAATAAAGGAGAAAAATTAAGACGATAGTTTTGGAAAGTAAAAAATTGGATTATTTTTTATCCCTGGTGTATTTTCAAATAAATTATGTGTTATTTTTTGTATAGTGAAATCTTATGTTTTTTTCCATTAATTAATCAAAAGAATTTTCAACTTTGTACAAAATAATGTTAAATATAAATATCACAATTCAATATGTTTATAAATGAATTGAATTTATAATATTAACATGGATTCAATACGTAGTGACGAGGGGATTAAACTCTTACACGCAGCCTAATCAATTGGTTTAAATTACTCATTTTACACATGGCTGAATTTAGAATTGTTATGAGTATTTTTGAGACTTTGTGAAATAGGTCGGCAAAAGTCCAATAAACGAGTCTAACTAGAAAAGGCCTAGTTCATCCAAAAACTAAGGTCGCTCAACAAAGGTACTAGCTCATCAGTTGTGAGCTTAAGACGCAGGACGAGGTCAAGGCAAAAGCCCCAACTCGCTAGAGATGAGCTCTAACTCGTTGGGCGAAGCAGGCCAACTCAAGCATCTTCTAGAAAGTATATTTCAGTTAAACCTGGGAATGAGACTAACTTACATGGCCAACAGGTCGCCCAATGCGAGCTCAGGTTGCCCAACACGAGCTTAGGTCACCCCACGCCACCTCAAGCTTTGGGTATGGAACATCAAAATCTAGTCAATAGCCACATCCATATACTTCCAACTGACAGATTAGTCCCCAAAAATTGATAGTGAGTTGCCTAACATTTATTGTCTGATGTGGTAGAAAAGATAGTTTTACAATTTATTAAATTACATTTGTAACCCCCTGCCTCTATAAATAGTGGAAAAAACCATTGTAAAAAGCAGAGCATAAAAAATATACACAAAAACTCTGTCAAAATATAGTGAGACGTATATGTACTATTACTCTACTAAGCTATATAGAGAAACAACTGCACAACAGCAAATATAATCACCATGAACGTAAGGGTCACACTGACTTTAGCCAAACCATATTAAAAATCTCCGATGCCTTTTTCTTCATTCTTCCTTTTTTCCAACTCTTTCTTTTACAACCAATCAGTATTGCCGTTTAGGATTTCAAGAACTATTCTAGTTGACTGAATTTAGGCTACCAAATTTCATCGTCAACATTTTAGCACTAGAAGGAAGGCCCCTCATTTGCACTCTGGTTGATTTTTCCTCCAACTATCATGACAAGAGGAAGAACCACCGAAAACCTAAATGCTCCACTTAGGTAAATGGAAAGTCATATGGAACAGGAACTAGTTCTTTTTATGGTCGGCATGTCCACCGTTCTCACTGCCAGAGCTACTGTCGACTTGCCCTCCACAGCTCAACACCAACCTGCTATTATTGCTTTTGAGACTGACGAAATACAAACATGGTGCCAACATCAACAAACACTAGAGAATATAGTGAATGAGCTGACTAAGGCAGTTAAAGTGCTGACCCAGGCACAAACCATGGGTGCAAAAAAGCAGGCTAAGATTGCCACACCTAAAGGAGAAACCCAACGTGCTGATTCAACTCACTCCTACCACTCACAAACAAAGTCGGAGGTTCACTGAACTCGTGAAGACCATGATGACTAGCAATGTGCCAGCTCGCATCGAGTGGAAAACTCGACCAGGTCCAACTGAGGGCATACCTTAGGTCATTACTTCCACAACCAAATACATAAAAAGAGTTAACAAACTTCTTGTCGGGGATCTGAGACATGAGATCTGGTGGTAGCAAAGTTGCTCTAGAGGATAAAACAATTAGAGAAGTGCCCTCAAACTCAGAATAGCCAAGACCACTATAAGGAAAGGACTCCATTCACAAGCAAGATAGGGAAGCAGCCTCTCCCTCATAAATTTAAAATCCCTGCAATCCCACAATACAATGGGGATAGTTATCCATATAGCCACTTAGATGCATTTAATATGCAAATGGGTCTCCAAACAATCAATCCACTGGTCAAATGCCAGGTCTTCCTAGCTACCCTTGGAGATGCACCTTGGACATGGTTCAAGAGTCTCCCAGCTCACAACATTCACAATTGGGAAGAATGCTAGGAAAGATTTATCAGCCAATATAAGGTGCTGAGAAGGTAGCTCACATCAACTTGCCACCGCGCAACAATCTTTCAATGAAAGAATAAATTACTAAAAGACCATATCACTCGGTTCAAACATGAGGTCAACAATATGAAGGATCCATCCATCAAGAGTATCTTAACAACGATCTCAGTGGGACTTCGCAAGGATGGAAGCTATATAAGAACATATACAAATCCCTAGTAAGTGACTTGAGCAAGTTTTATGAACGAGCTACCAAAAAGATCAAGTGGGAAGAAACCTTTGGCATAAAGAAGCCCAAGCAAAAGGACGAGGTGAATGACTTTGACCAAAATAAGAAAAGGAGCAATCATGGCAATCACAAGGATAGCTTTGATAACTGGCCTGTGAAGAAGGCCAAGACTAAGCGACCTCAGCATCAAGGTCACCATGAGGGCTACAACATCCTATCAGATACCCAAGATAGGATCTTTGTAGTAGAAAAGGGATAAGGAGGACATCGGTCAGCTCGAACCCTTGAAAATTCCTAACATGTTGAGGAACAATAAAGATAAGTTTTGTGCCTATCATGACGAGGTCGGGCACAACACTTCAGATTGTCAGGCATTCAGAGATGCAATTAGGAATTTGATTAAAAGAGGTCGCTTAAAATATTATATGGTACAACCCACGAGATGGTGACCTCGTGGAATCCCAAACAGTATTAAGCGCTTGCTTTATAAATCAAACAATTATTTAATGATGTTAAGCACCCAAGTTTTTTCCCTTAAATTGTCATGACTATGTGAAATTTTGGCAAAATGCTAAACAAAATGGAACTGAAATCCTAAGTTAGGGATGTAAAATGCTTGCTGACCCTACTGACCTAGAAGCAGGCTTTCGCCCACCGAATATAGAGAGGGCATTCGACCTATTATATTTGCAAGAACCTGACATCGCATGCTTGTGACCCTTTATCCTGCATTCATGCGACCTCTTACTCAACATGCATATGACCAACTCCCAGGCACTGTATGCATGTGACTTCTTACTTAACACACATGTGACAAAACTCATTACCAACCAAAGCATTTTAGTGCTTGAGCTAAGGCATGGAGGAGATAAAATAAACTCATTATTAGCTAAAGCATTTTAGTGCTTGAGCTAAGGTGCAAAAGTGATCAAATAAACTTATTACCAGCCAAAACATTCTGATGCTCGAGTTGAGGTGTGGAGGCGCTTAAATAAACTCATTACCAGCCAAAGCATTTTGATGCTTGAACTGAGGCACGGAGGTGCTAAAATAAACTCATTACCAGCCAAAGCATTCTAGTACTCAAGCTGAGGCGTGGAGGCGCTAAAATAAACTCATTGCTAGTTGAAGATATCTCACACTAGCTTAGGCACTCAAGTATTCTAGTGCTCAAACTCATTACCAAATGAAGCACTCTGGTGCTCAAATTTATCACCAACCGAGAAATACTAATATGACTGATTAGTCATTCAACTTAATGTTTTATTTATCTAGCTGTGATGTGCAAGAATCTATTGATGTCAACCTACACACTATCTTCTAAGATATACAAAACATTTAACATAATGCGCTTAGAGAAGCGGGGAAATATGAAAAGTTCATTTATTACAAAACCTCTTTCAATGAAGAAAATTCATGCAAAGTCCAAGATTGAATACAAAGTTCAAGAATGAAATTCAAAATTACAAAGAATCATGGCCTAAAAAGTTAAATCCTCAAAAGCTAAGCCTTTATGGGGTGAAGGGTTAGTATATGGTGCAAGCAGGTCATCCATCACTTGATTACCAGTGGCTTCCACCTTGATTACCAGCGGCTTCCATAACTTGCGAGCCGCTCTTTCTCTGAATAGCACCCTCAGTAGGAGAAACTTCAACAGTGGGCTCTGCACTCTTTTTGGAGGAAGTGGCATTCGTAATCTCCTCAAAGCATTTAACACCCTTAATAGCATCTTTACCAAAAAAAGAGAAGTCCATCTTCAGGTATCACTCCTATAGAGTGTATAGGAAAGAGGCACTGGTCTTAGACTCTACATTTTTTTACTACTTTTGCAATTAGCATAGCAGTCTCTACTTTGACCTTGGTGACCTCTTCCTTCCTAGGAGCAACTTCCTCCTTGGCTGCCTTAAGCTCCTTCTCAATAGCCTCAACTCGCTGCACTGTCGCCTCAACTTGCTAAACTACCACATCCAGGTCACCTTTTACTTTTGTTAGCTCATCAACTACTTTATTGAGATTGGATGTGATAGCCTCACGATTTACCAACTCGCGAGACAAAACTTTCTCGACTTCGTTCTTGGTGACCTCAGCGCCTTTAGCTCTCTCTCTTAACTCCAATGTCTCAACGGTAGCAGCGGCTAGGTCATCCTCAAGTTTTGCTTTCTCCTCACCCCAAGCTTGAAGCACCTTATTCTACTTTATTATTGTTAGTAGGTTCTAAAAAACCAAATAGTTGAAATACTCCTTTATTTTTAGGTCGATACCAACAAATTGCTCCTTGGCCTCGACCTCGGGCACCACCAGTTCTGGGGTGGTATTAACTTTCTTCCCCTTGTCTCTTTTTTGCTTGTTGGTGAGGGGGTCTGAGGGAGATGCGACCTCGACCACTATGACCACCTCAGGATATAAGATGGGAGTCAGCTCCTGCAAGGTCACCATCGCCAAGTCTAAAGATAGGTTTGTAGTAACAAGAGTCCCTGGGGCATTAGGATCTGATGAAGTCACTGTAGTAGGGTCAGATGGTGGCTTCTAGAGGATGAGCTTCATCATGTACCTATAATCTTCAAAGTCTGCTAGGTTGACCTACTTAATTTGATAGGCTCCAATCTCCCTGCTGAGCTCAATATTCAAAGTTGGAGTGAGCTTATGCGAGCGTAGGAGTTCCTCATCAAATCTAAGATTATTCTTGAGGTCATCCAAAGCAGTGAATTGTTCCAACACCTCAAGCTCCTTAGCCTCAAGAGTCGATTTCTTGCCAGCCTCATCTGCAAAATGAAACCATGTTAGAATCAAAAACAAGTATAATAACTTGTCAAACTCGTATGTCCTCAGCTTGCTCACCAAGACTAAGAGTAAAATTGAAATTGCGGAGGTAACGCAAAGATAGATAGGAAACATAAAACTAATGGATTTTGTAATTCCTCTCATTGGATTTGTCCTTAGCCTCACCCTACAGTAAAATTTTCTTATGCTCGATTTGCCAAGTCGAAAGATAATAAATCCCATCCTGCAGGCCTATGCTCCTAATGCTATAGAGGTAACAAAGAACCCTAGTAGATGGTGGTGGGAGATTATTTCTCAAATATACAAGTGCCAAGGAAGTAAGTTGGGAGTAGGAGTTTGGGGAAAGTTGGAATGGGCAAAGTTTTAGTTTATTTAGTAAATTAATAATGTAAGGGTTCATTGGAAACCTAAACCTAGCACTGAGATGTTGGGGATTGATAGCAATGAATCCAAGAGAAGGATAAGCTGCATGATCATTGGGTGAGGGTGCCATGACATGACATCCTTTGGGGAGTCGAATGTTTGAATTATGCCTTGGAGCTCGCCGAAGTTGATGGTTGAAATATGGTAACTAAACACTGAGCAATCTAGAGATCGCTGACTGGTAGCAACCTCCTAGCCCTCAATGGGGTTTGGATGGACACCGATCTCCTCTGCAACCTTGCCACTCCTTGAGGTCGCTTCATCTATGGGATGCATCAACTCCACACTCTGAGTTGGAGAATTAGGTTCCTCATCACTCTCTATTCGGTGACTTCAACATTTATGAGCTGCCATCTACACAAGAAGAAGAAATGGTCAAGTTGTTATAAGCAGACCATACCTAAGAGCTAAGACTAGCAGTTTCCTATGCAGCAAGCCACACAATCGACAGATCAGCCCCCAAAAATTGATAGTGAGTTGCCTAGCATTTATTACCTGATACGTTAGAAAAGATAGTTTTACAATTTATCAAGTTATATTTATAACCCTTTGTCTTTATAAATAGGGGAAAAACCATTATAAAAAGTAGAGCATAAAAAGTATACGCAGAAACTCTGCCAAAATATAGTGAGATATATATGTGCTATTACTCTGCTAAGCTATATAGAGAAACAACTGCACAACAGCAAATATAACCACTATGGATGCAGGGGTCACACTGACTTTAGCCGAACCACGTTAAAAATCTCTAGTGCCTTTTTCTTCGTTCTTCCTCTTTTTTTGGCTCTTTCTTTTTCAACCAACTGGTATTGCAGTTTGGAGTTTCAAGAACTATTCTGGTTGACTGAATTTGGGTTACCAAATTTTACCATCAACAAGAATTACATCAAAAATTTTGATTAAAAAATAAATGTGTCAAAGTAGTCATACCCAAACTTTTAATTAAGCGTGTTGAATTATCCTAAAAAAATTGCATATGTAAAAAGATTTAATATTTGTTATATTTTTATCAATTATAATTTTTTTAAAAAAATAAAATTTTCATTAAATTTAGAACAAAAAACATAGTTACGAGTCTGGAATTGTATGAAACAAAATGCAAGTTGAAATAAACTAATCAATAGTTAAAGCTTAATTATGGAATCAAAACTCTATAAAAACAAAAAGAGAATTGAAAAATATGTCTATAAAGGCTCCATAATGTTTGCTACTACTAGCCGGTTAGTGAAAACGCCACTCATCATGTGCGCATCTTCTCGTCCCAAGTTCTTTTCTATTTTATTTTCTTTTTAATCCCTCTATTTTACACTAATTTCATATTTCCTTTATAGTTTTGTGATTCACACTTTTTAACACACACTTTCACTTTTATATTCTTTAACAAAATTATTTATTTAAATTTAAAATTCATCTAATTATAAAGTCGAAATAGATGACTCTATCAACATATAATAGATAATAAGAGAGCATATCAAATGAGAGCATTGTTATTACATGAGAGTAAGAAAACTAAATCATGACCATCATATATTACATTGATAAATAAGATTAAAATATAACTAATGTTACACAGTTACTTAAAAAATTTACATGATTTTATGTTATAATTCTTGCCATCAATACAAGAGTAGTGCTCTCACTTGATATGACCTATAGATAATAAACACTTAAATTTTAGTATTATAATAGGACTAAAAATATTTCCAAACTGACCAAAGATCCCACAATTTTTTTACTTGTCAATATCCTTTAATTTCAAATATATAAAGATACAATTTTCTATTTTAGGATACACAGTTTTTTTAATAAAACTCACTATATTAATAATTTTTTTTTTTTGTATTTATCTCTTTTTTAAACTTCACATCCTCAATTTCTTTTGGAAATTGAAAGGATCCATATTCTAAAACTTAATAGTAACAAATGGGTATAAGATAATAATATCGCCTAAAATTCCTCCAACCCCCTCTCCACCCTAGCTCTAGCCCAATGTCACCAATGTTCATCACATAACACCTTGAAACTCCTCCTTATAGGAAACCAGGCTTCACCACATCACCCCATCCACATGCACCATGCTGGCGACCACCTCGCCATGTCCCCTTTGTATAGATAACTTGGTGTGCTTTGACATTACTACAGTACTAACACTCACTATTAGGCTACTATCATTGTCGATGCATAAATAGTACTATACCACATGCCATGTCAACACTCCATATACCCACTAGCTATGTAGCCTTATCCAATCCCTTTGACCATTGTACATTTGATTACATGGCTATATAAGATCACTAAGTATGCTCTAAAATCCTAAGACATATATTATAAGTTATTTGCCTATCACTACTTCTTTAAGTATTGGAATATCTTCTGTGTGACCTCCAACTGCCATCACTGGTGTTTTCCTTTTATGCAAGTCACTAGCACCACCCCTAGTAGGTAACAAACTTATCTTTAGCATTGTTTGTGGCTTTTTTTATTCATCGTTGATTGAAGAGTTTAAAGCTAGAAAACCATTCATCTTTCCCCTACCAAAAAGCCACCTTTGGACATCAAAGAGTGAGCTATTCAATTGCAGGCTCCACCTATAATAATGGCAACCACCATACCCTTTCCTACCATGCTTGAACTAATCGAATAAGTCCCCCACCAACACCTAGACACAACCGTTATAGCCATGAAAATCATAAGCATTGAGCCTGTGATGATAAAGAAGGGGCTAACGATAACTTAAATGCTGAGTTCCCACAACAAACCCTCATAGTCAAATTTAGCAGTTATAATAGGAGGTGCTAGGCTTAAAGCAACAAGCAAATGATTAAGAAGAGAGAGCTCAAAATGAGTATTGGCAACAACACCAATATTAACAATAACATTAATATGAAAACTAACAAGATGAGGAATATAACCCTCTCAATCCTCCAAAAGAGCTTCTAGTGGAGCTAGCTGTCAATGGTTCCACTATCACAAATAACAATATGGGTCATACCATGGTTATTACCAATAGCACCACCTAGACCACCATCACCAACCCAAGAAAGCATATTTCACTTAGATATTGTGGCAACCCCCTAATCAACTAACTTCAAAACCCTTTTTTCACATTGAGAAGTATAATTGAACCACTGACCCTTAAGACCACCTTGAATCCTTTAATGTAGTAATGTAGTTATGTGGGATTTGGATGCCATAATGTGCCCACTTTTCTCAACCACCTTAAAAATGATAGTTCTGAGGTGGTTCACTTCTCTTACCCCCAGATTTATTTCTTGATTGTAGCAATTGGTCAAAGCCTTTTTAACCCATTTCACTGCAAGCAAAATCCATAAGAAAACATTTGCTTCCCTTTTTAACTTCGCCATAATAAAAAAAGAAAGCTTGAAAGATAGCTGAGAAACTTGCCTTTGGTGCCCCGCTTTTGAATATGGTAGTACAATTCCATGAGTTAGTCATATGCCCATGGTGCCTTGCTCTTTAATTTGGTAGAATAATTTTATAAGGACACCCCATATCCATGGTGCTTAGCTCTTCAACTCAGCAGATAAACCCATAGGTTGCCACATACCTATGGTGCTAAACTTTTTAACTTAGTTGACACTCCCAAAATCACCCCAGTTATACCAAACATTTCACCATAACAAAGTTAAATTCATAGAGGCCTTTGGAGCCCTTTGTCATAACAAAGTGGCCTTTGGAGCCTTTTGCCATAACAAAGTTAATCACTAGGCCTTTAGAGCCTTTCACAATAACAAAGTTAAAGTCACAGTGGCTTTTAAAGTCTTTTGCCATAACAAAGTTAAAATCATCAAGGCCTTTGGAGCCTTTCACCATAACAAAGTTAAAGTTATAGAGATTTTTTAGGCCTTTTGCTATAAAAGAAACCTAAGCTACAAAGGCCATTGGAGCCCATTGCTATAAAGAAATCTAAAGTTGAGACCTTTTCCCATAAAAAGCAAAACCAAGAAATGTATAATAAAAGCACAAACAACATAAACATTCAACAGGATATCATGAGTGTAGAGGCCCTTAAACAAATTCAATAAAGATCTAAGGCATAGCCCAAAGACAAGACACCTAAAAAACTATTACATTACTTGTACATTTTAGTAGCATTCATTCATAGCTTCGGAGCCAGGAACCAGAGAGTCAGCATCCAGTTAGGGATTGAGCAAATTTATGATTTTGATGTCCAAGTTATCATCATCACCCAATACGCTAGCATTAGTGGCAACATTGGCATTGCCCAACTCAACAACCTAATTCATGATGCAAACTTCATTGACATCATGAATTTGCTAAGCATTGTCATCTTGATTACCATTACAATTATTTTGACCATCAACTCCATCATCCTTACAACAGCCATCATCCAAGGTATCTCCAAGCTTATCATCCCCATTTTCATAATCTAGAGTCCCTAGTACATGAATAAGGTCAGGCATCTCCAAGTCCCTATATATGCCTTCCAATAGATCTACCTTGATGACATCCAAATAATTAACATAGCAGTTTATTCAGTAGAGATCGAGGATGACATTAGGATTGTCATATTTGATCTAGTGAATGGTTTTATTTGATGAGCTGTGATAGTTCCTTAGCTCATTAGACTTTAATTCTCCAAACACGGCCTTTAGGCCATCTTTGTCATTCTTTGCAATCACTAGCACCTCTTTCACCTCAACCGGTTCTTGCTCGATAGTGGCAACATGACCTTTAGATTGGATCTTTTTCACTATTTACTTTCATCATTGCCTTGTTGGCAGAGATGATTTAGGCATCAAACATGAAGGCTTTTGTTAGCCTTGCTAGCATATATTCTTTAATTTTGATATTGAAAAATAATTTTATTTAATGTTATAATCTAACTATATACTTTAAAGTGATTGTTCATTTTGTAAACTTAAAATTGATCAGATATTAAAGATATCAAAAAAATTTAGCATTTGTCTTAGATTTTTTATCGATTTTTCTAGGATCTTTTGTAAGTGTGTTCTATTCAATTTTAATCCAAATAAATTTCTAAAAATAGGTAAAATGAGGTAGAAATAAATCAAATGAAATGAGTTTAAATCAAATATTTTCTAACTATGTTTTCAATGCATTCTTATAAGTTGAATTTTTACAAAAAAATTATTTTTTATTGTATGAATCGATTCATGAATCAATTGATATTGAAAATCTTGTGAAATATACTCGAATCGATTCACAAATCAATTCATGAAAAAAAAGTTTTTGAAAAATGCTTTATCATATTTTAAATTGATTAGGTAATCGATTCCCAACCTTTTTAAAGCAAAGGTTAAATCGATTCATGCATCGATTCAGTGAAGAAGTTCTTGATAATCTTCATAAGCAAAATTGATTCATTAGTTAATAACTACTCTAAATCGATTCATGAATCAATTCAAGGTCAAAAAGTTAGTTATTTTTTAAAAGTCAATTACAGCAGCCACAAATAGCCTTCACCTCATTTCAACATAATAGAGTTTTTAGTTTTCTCACACTTTCACAGCATGAAAACAGAGAGAATTTCTGAGTTTTATCTGATCTAAATTCTACCTTTTCAATTCACATTTGATTTACAATCTTGAATCAAATCGGTGAAGAATATAACTAGTTAATTAAGATTGTCATCTCAATTGTTAGTATTGTATACCTAACTTTTACTTCTTGATTTTTAATTTCACAATTTCTAAGTTAAGAGGAATTGGAGATACAAGGAAGAAGTTGATTTTCCCTTGCATCTTCTTTTAGTTGTAAAGTTGATTACAATTAAGCTGAAGGTGTAGTGTCATTGTATCTATAGGTTTTGCAAGAGATTAGTGTAAATCTTGTTGTACACTAGCTATTCAGGAACCCAGTTAAAATCATGTTGTAGTTAATAGAAGAGATCATTCAATTGAGGATTGATCTAATGGATGTTGACTTAAACTGCGATTTTAGTTACGTTAAACCACTTTAAAATTATAATGTTCTTGTTTATCTTTTTGCATTTAATTTTCTCTTATCCTACTCCACTACATTTCTAATGTTCTAATATAAATCCGATTTACTACATTCATGAATTAATTGCAATTCTGTTAATTACTAAACTGATATAATTTGATCAATTAGTAATTAAATTCCTAATTCTATCAGGGACTCCAATATTATCTTAATCTTTCGATAAAATTTTATTGAAAAACCTTGTGAAAATAAGAATTCAATCTCTAAGTCAAGAGAGTATTTTCACAAACATTAAAAGGGCAAGATTTTATAACTTTTGGGACCCTTAGTTGGTATCAAAGCTTTGGCTCTTGATACTCTTTATTTTTTTTAAAGAGAATGGATTCAAGCTTCACATTGTTGCTTGAATGTCCTCCTTTGAACAAGTCACCTAGTTTTAATGGACATCACTATACCTATTGGAAACAAAAAATCAGAAACTATATTGAAGCCACTGATATAGACATATGGGAAATTGTAAAGGATGGTTATAATCCACCACAAACATTGATAAATAGAGTTGTGAAACCTAAGCTTAAGTTTTTATGAATAGAAGAGGAAAGGAAGAAACACCTTCTTGCCTCTAAAGTTAAATGGATTATTTCTAACTCACTTTCCCCTAATGAATATGAAAGGATTTCAAATTACACTACTGCTAAACAGATTTGGGACACTTAAGAAGAAGCACATGTAGGTACAACTCAGGTTAAAGCATCGAAAGTGTTTGTGTTAGTGTTTGAATATGAAATGTTTAAGATGGACAAGGGTGAATCAATTAGAGATCTCATTCAATGATTCACTACCATAACTAACCATTTGATGTTGCTTGGAAGAACCTTTGACAATGCAGACTTAGTCCATAAAATCCTAAGATCTCTTGCTGAAGAATGGGAGCCAAAGGCAACACCATAATGAAATCATTAATGGTAGGGATGCCAACAATTTAGGAGCTCTATGGAAACTTAGAAGAGCATGAATTAGAGCTAAAAAGATATAGGAAAGATGGTGATGACAAAAGGAAGAAAAATTTGGCACTTAAGGCTACAAAATCATTTGAAACTAATGATAAGGAGTTTAACACTGATGAAGAAGTTAGTGAGAAAGATAAAATGACACTCCTAAGCAAAAATTGCAGAAACTCCTAAGAGAAAAGAGGAATAAGGAAAAGAGGAAACCTGTTCTATAAAAGAGGAATCAAAACAAAAATGAGCTAGAGAGTTCCTCATACACTTCTAAATGCTTTGAATGTAAAAAAATTGGGACACTTTAAACTAGATTGTCTAATATTCTTGAAGAAATAACTTGAAAATGAGAGAAAGAAAAGAAAACTGAATTTCAAGAAAGGCAATCTAGCAATTTAGGATGATGAATAAGCTGAATTTAGAGATGAAGAAGAAGAAATTGAGGAAGAAGCATTTCTCTACCCCATGGTTAGAAATGATGATGAAAATGAGGTATTTAGAAATCAATCTTTCTTTTACTCTAGAGATGAGCTTAATTATATTGATGACTATTCTAGTAATTATGAATCTAACTCTGCTGATTATGATCAAACTGATGATTTGTATGAAGAGTTATATGATGTCCTGAAAAAGGCTAAGAAAGATTTAAAACATACTAGAGTAGAAAAAGAAGCCTTACTTGAGAAAATCAACTTGATTGAAAAAGTGGACCATGATTTGAACTTTTTGGTACAAAAATTTTTGAATGAAAGTAAAATGTGTGATCAATGTAGCATTTATAAATCTAAGATAGACACATTAACTAAGGCTTTACAAGGATTTACAAATAGTAAAATGAGATTAAATGATATGCTACAAAATTAAACTAGTTTACAAAACAAATCAGGTTTAGGATGTAGACAACAAATGAAGAGAAAATCAAAGAGAAATCCTAAAATTGTCAAGTCTAATAAAAAATTCAATCATATTATATGCTTTTACTACAATCAAAAGGGACATCATATTAAGCATTGTCCTTATAGAAATGGTACATATGAGCTAAAACCTAATGAGAAACTAGTTTGGATACTAAAAATACTTACCTCTATCAGAAACTTAGGTATGTCTACTAACAAAACTAGACCCAGGACTTTCTGGGTACCACAAATGCAAGTCTAATTGTTGATTTGTAGGTATGTGGGAGACATAATAGCAATCTATGGTTCTTAGATAGTGGCTATTCACACCATATGATAGGAAACAAGGACAAATTTATTTCTCTTACACAAATAACAGGAGGTAAAGTAACTTTTGGTGATGATGCTAAAGGTAAAGTGGAAGGTATTGATAAAGTTGGCAAACTGCCAAATTGTTTCATTGATGATGTTTTGTTTGTAGAAGGTCTTAAGCATAACCTGCTTTATATTAGTCAATTTTGTGACAAGCTAAACTAAGTAATCTTCAATTCAAATAAATGCTTAGTCATAAACTATAATGACAAATAGGTCAAGCTAGTAGGTAGTAAGATTAACAATATCTACAAGATAAATCTTGACTTAGAATCTGTTGACGATGAAATTCGATTCGTACAGAAGACTCGAACTTTAGTCAATGAAATGAGCTCTGGGATCCAATACTGCCTTGGAAGTGTTGTGAAGGATGAACCAAGAGGAAGAGAGGTGGTGGTTTTTAGCATGGTTTGGCTAAATCCGAGCGGTACCAGACCTACTTCCACGGTTGAAGTTTTTATTGAATAATTTACAGAGTTTCTGCTTACCAGATTGCTCCCCCTCCCTTCTACTGACAATGCAATCCTATTTATAGAGGAAGGAGAGGTTATTAATTGCTAGCCATAGTTGTGTTACATCAGGCAATAAATGAGAATGGATAGTGAAAAGACTATAATCCGATTGTTTGCAGCATATAGGCTGCGGAGGTGGGCCCCTTGGGCTGACTGTAGGCTTATAACCATTGTCGTATCAGGAAAAATACTTGGTCATCCCTAGCAGGAGTTCTTGGCTTCAGGGGTGCCACAGGGGTCGCTGTAGCAAGGAAGCGGGCACGAGTGGAGTTATCGATTACTCGAGGATTCGGCCTTGTGGCTTCTTCACTGGCCCATCCCTTATGGGGGAGGTTGTTTTGTGGGGTGCGTCCAAACCTCTTCGCAAGGTCGCCATGACACGACGAGCGAGGAAGGGCTTTGCCGCTATCATTTGCAGGATCATGGCATTTGGTCCTTTGTTACGCTCAAAGGCTCATCCCTGCGAGGCTAATTTTTGTGTATAACATAAGCCCCCCCAACTCTCGATTTGCTTCGCAGACCGAGAGTTGTATATTTTCGAGGCTTGATTTGTATCTCCAGTCAGTGTCCTTCTTTGACTGAAGTGTTGTGTCAAATATCTTTTCATTTTGCTTTAGGTCATGCTTTCCCCTGTTTGGCATTTTTGGCCGTTGGCGTGGCACTGTCGCTCGTTTCGGGCCGTCAGATGAAGATTTGGTCAATTTTCCTCTGGATTCTTCTGAGGGCTGAGCGAGTCTATTTATTACTTGGAGCATTCTTTCTTTTGCCTCAAAGAAAGTTAATGGAGGAGACTGAAGAGCCCCCTTCGTGCTTCGGTGTTTTGGCTTCTGGTGAAGTTTGATGAGACATGGATGGCCTGTTGCATGATGGCAGGAGATGCAGATGGCCCGTTGCACATGGCCTTGGCATAGAATCGGCCTGGCAGGCTTCTTACGGCACCTTCTGGCTACCTCCTCTGGCCGTCGCTGGTAGTTCTACTACCTGGCTAGCTGGTTCGGGGACGCACTAGTTCCGACCCAGACAGGCACGTCGGTGGGGGGATAAGCAGGAAGGACTTTGGGGCTGCTACTCTATCGCCAGGAGCGGGCTTAGAGACTGGCCTTTCTCCCTATTGAACCTTCACCTCGTTTGTCGAGGTTCTTTGTATGAGCTCTTCTCCTTTCGAATGTATGTAACAGATGCTTCACGCATTGTTGTATGTTAATTTGTGACAATTAATGAGAACTTCTCCTTTTAACCGATCGATTGTGCTCTATTTTCTGAATGCTTCAATCTGCTGTGAGTGAGGTTACAAGTGAGCTATGCTTGAGAAATCTCGTTTAAAATGTGAGAGATACACCCATATGAGAGCTATAGGGATTTATTTGCATGAGAGCTGTGAAAAACTCGCCCGCATGTAAGCTGTGGGAATTTATCTGCATGGATACTGTGAGGAATTCGTCCGCATGAGAGCTGCGAGTGATAATGATTTCATCTTGATAACGGTGAGGTGAAAGCCATTCACTGAGTTTTCAATTTTTGTATTCGTGAGGTAGGCTCAAGGGCCATCTCACCCTCGATTTTGTTTGTATTTGTTTTTATTTACGAAGCCTCGGGGTAGGCTCAGGGGCCGTCTCACCCTCGGGCAATGCGAGGTAGGCTCAAGGGCCGTCTCACCCTTGGTTTTGAGTTTGTTTGAGAAGCCTTGGGGTAGGCTCAAGGGCCGTCTCACCCTCAGTTTTGAGTTTGTTTGCAGAGCCTTGGGGTAGGCTCAAGGGCTATCTTACCCCCGGGCGTTGCGAGGTAGACTCAAGGGCCATTTCACCCTTGGGTTTGAGTTTCTTTACAAAGCCTTGAGGTAGGCTCAAGGGTCGTCTCACCCTCGATTTTGAGTTTGTTTGTGAAGCCTCGAGGTAGGCTCAAGGGCCATCTCACCCCTGGGCGTTGCAAGGTAGGGTCAAGGGCCGTCTCACCCTCGATTTTGTGTTTGCGCCTGGGCAAGTGCTTTAATAGTTTCAGCTAACTCTTTGACTGTATTTTCTAGAGTCGATCGAGACTGATCAGACGTCTGCACCTCTTGCATTTCAGGCACGACAGTATGCTGTTAAGAAGCTGGAGCTATAGAACTCCGAGTCATTCTTCCCCTGGCCATGATCAGACTGTAATGGAAACTTCAGGAAGCAGATGGATCCCCACAGACGGTGCCAAAATGTTAACGGTGAAATTTAGTTCGTACGGGAGACTAGAACTTCAGTCAACAAAATGAGCTCTGGGATCCAATACTACCTTGGAAGTGTTGTGAAGGATGAACCAAGAGGAAGAGAGGCGGTGGTTTTTAGCGTGGTTCGGCTAAATCTGGGTGGTACCGGACCCTACGTCCTCGGTTGAAGTTTTTATTGAATAATTTGTAGAGTTTCTGCTTACCAGATTGCTTCCCTCTCCCTTCTGCTAACAATGCAATCCTATTTATAGAGGAAAGAGAGGTTATTAATTGCTAGCTACAGTTGTGTTACATCAGGTAATAAATGAGAATGGATAGTGAAAAAACTATAATCTAACTGTTTGCAGCATATAGGCTACGGAGGTGCGCCCCTTGGGCTGACTGTAGGCTTATAACCATTGCCGTGTCAGGCAAAATACTTGGTCATCCCTAACGGGAGTTCCTGACTTCAAGGGTGCCGCAGGGGTCGCTGTAGCGAGGAAGCGGGCACGAGCGGAGTTGCTGATTACTCGAGGATTCAGCCTTGTGGCTTCTTCACTGGTCCGTCCCTTGTGGGGGAGGTTATTTAGTGGGGCGCATTCGAACCTCTTCGCAGGGTCACCATGACACGACAACAGAGGAAGGGCTTTACCATTGTCATTTGCAGGATCATGGAATTCAATCCTTTGTTGTGCTCGAGGGCTCGTCCCTGCGAGGCTAATTTCTATGTATAACAGAATCAAACTTAGATTCCACTTATTTGGTTAGCATAAATGATGACTCATGGATTTGGCATAAAAGACATGGACAAACTAGTATGGATATCATTGGAAAATTTTCTAAAAAAGACCTAATGCTAGAATTGCCAATATGAAACTACACCAAGGATAGAATATGTGATGCATACTAGAAAGGGAAGCAAGTAAAGTCCTTATTTAAGTCAAAAAACATTGTTTCAACTACAAAACCACTAGATTTACTTCACATGGACTTGATTGGTCCATCTAGAATTAAAAGTCATGGAGGAAACCTTTATGTCTTTGTGATTGTAGATGACTACTCAAGGTTTACATAGGCCCTATTTTTATCCCATAGAAGTCACACATTTGATGCCTTTAAAAGGCTAGCAAATGTAATTCAAAACCAAAAAGGGAATTTCATTTTAAATATAAGAAGTGATCATTGATAAGAGTTTGAAAATAAGGACTTCACTAGTTTCTGTGAGGCAAATGGTATAAACCATAGCTTCTCAGCACCTAGAACCCCTCAACAAAATGATGTAGTTAAGAGGAAAAACATATGCTTGGAAGAGAAGGCTAGAACCATATTAATAGAAAGCCCCTTTCCAAAATCCTTTTAGGCTGATGCAGTAGACACTGCAAGCCATATATTGAATAGAGTTCCAATCATACCTATTTTAAACAAAACCCCCCTGTGAACTTTATTATGGAAGGAAGCCTAACATATCACATCTTTATGTTTTTAGCTGTAAATGATTTATTCACAATAATGACAAAGATAATTTAGATAAGTTTGATGCTAAATTTGATGAAGCCTTTTTTATTAGATATTCTTCATCTAGAAAAACCTTTCATATCTTTAATAAAAGGACTTTGAAGATTGAAGAATCTATTCATCTTGTCTTTGATGAAACTTCCTTAAGTGTTGACAGATCTCTAGAGGAAGAGAATGAACAGGAAAATCCACTATTCTTTGACTCAAATTTAAACCAGTAAGGAGAGCAATTAGAGAAAACAAATGCAGATTAGAAAGAGGATGACACTGCTGAATTGGACATCTCAGAACCCTACACACCAAAATAATGGAAGTTTATGCAAAGCTATCCAAAGGATCAAATCATTGGAGAAATATCACAATGGATAACATGCAGCAATTTAAGGACTATTTGCAATCACTCAGCATTTGTATCTCAGGTTAAACCTAAAAATATTAATGAAGCCTTAAAAGATGAAAATTGGGTTTTGGCAATGCATGAAAAGTTAAATTAGATTAAAAGAAATTAAGTTTGGACTTTTGTGCCAAAGCCAGATGATCATACTATTATAGGAACACACTGAGTTTTGAGGAACAAACTAGATGAAAATAAAGTGTTCATTAGAAATAAAGCTTGTTTAGTTGCAAAAAGTTATAATTAAGAGGAAGGCATCGATTATGATGAAACCTTTGCACCAATGGCTAGATTAGAAGCCATAAAGATGTTATTGGCATACTCTTATTCAAGAGATTTTAAACTTTATCAAATGGATGTGAAAAGTGCATTTTTGAATGGTTACATACTAGAAAAGGTGTATATTTAGCAACCTCCTGGTTTTGAGGATCACCTTTATCCAAATTATGTTTATAAGCTTTAAAAAGCCTTATATGGTCATAAACAGGCTCCTAGAGCTTGGTATGACAAATTAAGTTTTTTATTAGAAAAGCCTTTAGAAGAGGTAAAGTTGGCACAACACTTTTCATAAAAGATAAAGGAAAATATATTTTACTTGTTCAAGTATATGTTAATGGCATTATCTTTGACTCTACTAATGATTCCTTGTGTGGAGAATTTTCAAAGTTAATGCACAGTGAGTTTGAAATGCCTATGATAGGAGAGTTAACATTCTTTCTTAAACTACAAATTAAGCAATATACAAATGGAACATTACTAAGCCAAAAAAAGTACATAGAGGAATTGCTTAAGAGATTCAAGTTTGATAGCTGTAAATCTATTGAAACTCTTATGAGTCCATCTCTTAATCAAGATTCAGATGTAAAAGGTAAATCTATTAACCCTACCTTATTTAGAGGTATGATAGGAAACTTACTCTATTTGACTGCAAGCAAACCTAATATCATATTTAGTCTTTGTTTTTGTGCTAGATATCAAGCACAACCAAAAGAATCACATTTTTCAATTGTGAAAAGGATTTTTTGATATATCTTAGGGACAAAACACCTAGGCTTATGGTATCCTAAATCTAATTCTTGTAGTTTTATAAGTTATTCAAATGTAGACTATATAGGAAGCGAGACTGATAGAAAGAGCACTAGTGGAGCATGCCAATTGATTGGCCACTGTCTAGTCTCTTGATTTTGCAAAAAGCAAAATAGTGTTACACTATCAACTGTTGAAGCAAAATACATAGCAGCTGAGAGTTATTATGCTCAAATCCTATAGATGAAGTAATAACTATCAGACTATGGCTTGGAATTTGATAAGATTCCTATCATGTGTGACAACATTAATGCTATCAACCTAACAAAAAATCTTATCATGCTTTCTAAAGCAAAACACATTCAAATTAGACATCATTTTATTAGGGATCATGTTCAAAAAGGTGACATCTCTATTGAATTTGTACAAATTGAATTTCAACTAGTTAATATTTTTACAAAACCTTTGGATGAAAAATGGTTTCTGTTCATTCGAAGAGAATTAAGGATGTTAAAGCCCTTGGAAAATGATCTCAAATGACCAACCTGCAGCATTTTTGATGTTAAATTTTGCATTTGATTATGCTTATTCGCTTTGTATCTTGCAAATTCTAACTTAGGCATTGAAGTTTTCTCTAAGTTTGTTTTGCAGGTACACAATATGAATTTTCAGATAAAAATTGTGTTAAGTTGTCTGATGTTGATCATTATATCATATGTTCTCAAAACTACATGAAAACTGATTTTAGGAATTTCTGAATCAAATCTTGAATCGATTTGAATTTTTTTAGGTTTTCTGTGAGTCTTTGAATCAATTCATGAATTGATTCACAACTCAAAATTTTACACTATGAATCAATTTACGAACTGATTTAGACCATTTTTCATCTTTTAGGAAGAACTTAAACCTTTAAAATTTTTATCACACTGAACAAATTGATTTTAGAATTGATTCAATCCTATCTACATTGATTCACAAATCAATTCGATCCATATCAAATTGATTCATCAATCGATTACTCAAAATTTTCAAACTTTCGATGATTGTTCCAAAATTTCTGAAACTTTTATTCGAACTCCCTGAATCAATTCTAGAATTGATTCAAGACTTAAAACATTCAAAAATAAAATGATTCATGTAATAAGTCTAAAATTTAGTAGAAACATTATTTCAGGGGGAGATTAATATTATAATTACACTAAGAACTATCTTTTGATCCCTTTATCCCTATTGTATGATTTGAATTTAAACCTTGTTATTTCATCTTAATGAGGCACTATTGCTTTCTGATGTGCCAAAAAAGGGAGAAATGAGATTTTAGATAAGATTTCAAAGGAAGAAAGATGGGATTTTTTATAAAGAAACATTGATAAGGAAGAATAAAAACTTCAGGGGGAGTTAAGTAAACTTAAAACTCTCAATTAAAATTTTCATTACATGCATATTTTGATGCTTATTTAAAATTGTTTATCACCATAAAAAAGAGGGAGAGTGTTAGCCTTGCTAGCATATATTCTTTAGTTTTCATATTGAAAAATAATTTTATTTGATGTCATGATCTAACTATATGCTTTTGAGTGTTTGTTTATTTGGCAAACTTAAAACTAATCAAGTGACATTCAAGATATCAAAAGATCTAACATTTATCTTAGATTTTTTATCGATTTTTTTAAGATCTTTTGTAAGTATATTCTAATCAGTTTTGATTCAAATAAATTTCTAAAAATAGCTAAACTAAGGTAGAAATAAATCAAATGAAATAAGCTTAAATCAAATATTTTCTAACTATATTTTCAATGCATTCTCATAAGTTGAATTTTTATAAAAAAATTATTTTTTATTATGTGAATCGATTCACGAATCAATTCATATTGAAAATCTTATGAAATATACGCGAATTGATTCATAAAAAAAGTTTTTGAAAAATGCTTTATCAAAACATTGGAAAATATTTTGAGTCAATTAGGTAATTGATTCCCAACCTTTTTAAACCAAAGGCTAAATCAATTCATGTATCAATTCAGTGAGAAATTTTTTAATAATCTTCATATGCAAAATCGATTCATTAGCTGGTAACCACTCTAAATCGATTCACAAATCAATTCAAGGTTGAAACATTAGTTATTTTTCAAAAGTCAGTTATAATAGCTATATATAGCCTTCACCTCATTTCAACACAATAAAGCTTTTAGTTTTCTCACACTTTCAAAGCACGAAAATAGAGAGAGTTTCTGAGCTGTATCTAATCTAAATTCTACCTCTTTAATTCACATTTGATTTACAATCTTGGATCAAATCTGTTAAGAATACAATTGGTTAATTGAGATTTTCATCTCAATTGTTGGTATTGTATATCTGACTTTTACTTCTTGATTTTTAATTTCATAATTTCTAGGTTGATAGAAATTGGAGATACAAGGAAGAGTTTGATCTTCCCTTGCATCTTCTTTTAGTTGTAAAGTTGATTACAATTAAGCTGAACGTATAATGTTATTGTATCTATAGGTTTTGCAAGAGCCTAGTGTAAATCATGTGATAAACTGGCTGTTTAAAAGTCTAGTTAAAATCTTGTTGTAGTTAATAAAAATGATCATTTGGTTAAGGATTGATCTAGTGGATGTAGACTTAAATTGCAATTTTAGTTCAAGTTAAATCACTTTAAAATTCTGGCATTCTTGTTTATCTTTCTGCATTTTATTTTCTGTTATCCTATCACACTGCATTTTTTATGTTCTGATATAATTCTAATTTACTGCATTCATGAATTAATTACAATTCTATTAATTACTAAACTAATTTAATTTAATCAATTAGTAATTGAATTCCTAGTTCTATTAGTGACTCTAATATTATCTTAATTTTTTGATAGAATTTTATTAAAAAATCTTGTGAAACAAGAATTCAATCTATAAGTCCAAAGAGTATTTTTACAAACATAAAACGGGTAAGATCTTATAACTTTTGGGACCCTGAACTTTCTCTTTCAACTCAGCCACCTCCCTATCCAAGTTGGATAAGCTAAAAATAGCTTGATCTCTTTCTTTCTTCACAATATCGTGTTGTGTAGAAACAATGGCAATAGAGTTATCCTTTTCTTCAATTATTTTTTGTTTTTTAATCAGCGATTGCTTTAAGTTTTAGCCTTCCATCCGAAGTTGATCCAACTTGCCAAGGTCTTGCAATTCAAAGCTAACTATGTGACCAATCTTGTAAGGGGCTCTCTATGCCCTATAAAGACTGACACCCAGTGGACTACTAACTTGGAATTGGGGGTGAAGGCACTCACCCACCTTTGGTGGAGAGAATGTTGGAAAAACATTTTGGCATTCCTTCGGAGTCTCCACATTGATGGTTTTGATTCATTGTTAGTAGGAAGAAGGGTTTTACTCTTGGTCATCCATCCATTCCTAAAGGCAAGAATACTTTCAAACCTTAACACCACCACCTTTTTGATGGCCATCTTTATGGCCCTCAATCATCCTTTCTTCTTAGCGATCATCTTGTCTATCATCGCTTAACCCCTTTTAGGAGTTTTAAGAGTCTTACTTTGATGTCGACACTCCCCCTTACTCTGACTATCACAAAGATTTCCTCCAGTACTTCCACCTTATCCTAAGTGGCTCTATCAATGACTACTACCTGAACAACTAGAACAATGATAGTGACCACCACTTGAACGGTGGCTTCCATCAAGTGAGCCATAAACAAGAGGAAAGGTGTTCACTTCATTGTTGGAACCATAGGGATGAGGGATAATAATGCTCATCGCCATCTTTTTGTAAACACCTACATAAAACACAAGAGTTTAGAATCACCAAACAACAAGAAAGGCAAAATGAAGTAAAAATGATGAAAAACTTTAGAGAGCTTTGCTAGAAAAGTCATGGTGGTTCTTTTACAACTGCCTCAAAATGGCAAGAATGGTTGTTCTAGTTCCCCCTTAGTATACTTATCAACATCCATCAAACTAGACTACAAATTAGTTGTTGCGATCAAACCAAAAAATAGAATCGCCCTTCCAGGTTCAACTAACAAATAAGGTATAGAGGGTTTCATGTCATCTTTCCCTTGAAGAATTCATCTTTTTTCATATTTGTGTTGAAAGGTAAAAGATGAGCCTGGAAGTATACCATTCTATCCTGAGCACCCTAATTGAAGAAGGGATAGAATGCCTCCAAATTTGGGCACTTCTCGACCAAGAAAAAGACTACTTAGGCCGCCTTCATTACCAACCAAGCTTTGTACATAAGCTGAGAAAGAATGGCACCAATCACTATCATCAATTGCCTTTTAAACTGGGTAAATGGTGGTATTGTGGGTAATTTTTGATACTACACAAATGGACTGGTAAAAGCCCAATGGACAGACTCAGCTAATAAAGGCCCAACTCATTCAGGATTGAGGTTGCTAGACCAAGGCATCAAGCTGCCAAACATGAGCTCAGGTTGCTAGTCAATATGAGTCAAAGCAGTAATCTCAAGTCATTGAGAGCAAAGCTCAACTCATATATCAAAGCATGCATCTTCAACCATCAGTCTAGAGAAATTTATTCAGTTCCCTATCTTAATGGGAATCCATTATAATCATCAATCCTTATCCGTCAAGTAATCCTAATCAGGTCATGACACTTATCTGGTATTTGAATTATATTCAAACTGTAACACCCAAATCACTATAAATAAGGGTTAAAGTTAATGTACAAGGGATATACAATAGAAACACAATCAATCATGAGATACAAAACACTCAACAAAAGAGTAATAAAAGCTATGGACCTAGGGGTCAAACTAACTTTAGCTGAACCACATTAAAAATTTCTAGTATCTCCCTGTTCTTCCACTCTCTCTCTAGGTTCTAGACTTATGTTGACCAGATTCGATCTTCAATATTTTGGCACCAGAAGGAGGGCCATAAATTGTATTCTCCTTGATTTTCTTATGGCTAGAGGAAGAACCACCAGGAGTTCAAATGTTGTAGTTGACCAGCCTAAACGGTTATACAGAAAATGCTATCAAGAACCATTGGAACTCGACCTTGAAGCAAAAATATTCAACGATGATCAGAGAAGAAGGCACTATCATTGATGAATCCTTTGTTCTACCATTGAAAAAATCTGTAAGCATTGATCAAACACCATAGATACCGGCCAAGTACCCATTTGGATCAGATATCAGCAATTCAGGTATACATATATTGTCCTATTCAATAGTGATTTATATTGTAGTGAGGACTGGCATGATATTGCCGCCTTTCTAATAAGAAGAGTTATGCCAAAGGCCTATCATTAACAACGAGCTGGAGCCATCCACAGAACTCATTCTTTCAATTTTTGAAACAGAGTTACCAGCTAAGTGTGAAAACTCGAAACCATTATCTAATGCAGTGGAGAAGGAGTCCGCAATGGCAACATGAATCCAGACCAAACGGTGAGCTTCAAACCTTTCCATAGCTCTTGAACTCTAAGGCAACATTGATTGTGCCCCCAACAGGCATGGCCAGAAAAAGTTTTGATGGTTTACAATCAGGGAAACCATTGGCCTTTATCGAACCCTCCATCTCAGATAATGTGGCTCAGGTTGTTCAAGCAGTAGCAATGTCATTGAATTTAATGGTTGCAGCTTATGAAGCACTGACACTCCATATAGCAGCCGTGTCCATGTGTCAGTGTCCACACTTCCCCGTGTCCACGAGTTAAAAATGTCATGTCTGTGTATTAAAAATGCCATGTCCCCATGTCCATGTCTGCGAATCTGTGCTACCTAGGTTGCAGCTCAAGGCAACAGCCATTCCATTAACAAACAAGCCATAGCTGATCGAGACCTTACTCTAGACATGCATAGTATGAAGGACAATTTTTTATTAAAGTGGATAAACAGCTTGTGATGTGTCAAGAACTTTTATTGGATACATGATTGATTATTGTTTTGGTGGGGATCCCCATTCCCTTTAAAAAGAAAAAAAGAAGAGCAAGCCGAGAAAGCATTTTTTGAAGATATTATAAGGTTTTATACTACTCTTGCATTAGAGTATTTGCACAATCTTGGAATGGTCTATAGAGATTTAAAGCCAGAAGATGTAATGATTCAAACAACTGAACACATCATGCTCATAGATGTCATTCTCTCCACTGTCTCGTCTGTCGCCATGACTTCACTCTTCTATGTTCAAATCGTCACGATCCTCATAGGCATTCTCTCTCTTTCTCTCTCCATCAACAGACGGGTTTGTAGAACCTTCTTCATCTCTTCCTATTCCTTACCATTGTAGCATCCATCCCTCCATGTCGATGACCACCATCTTGCTGCTGGTCACAACCTTTCCAAAACCATCACCACCTTCATCAAGATTAGATCCATGATCCCTATCTATATCATGAGAGGTGACAACAATAATAATAAACCTTCATTTGTAGCAGCGGAGATCTTCATCGATCGCTCTCTCCCAAGCCAGGAAATTGATGAGGAGTTTGAAATTCAATGACGGGATTCATAGATTCATGCACCCTTAGGATTCTCATCCTTTGATTTCAGTTTTCTTTGTGATCACACCAAGGACATTCTAAGCGTTGTTATCACTTTGCTATTTGGCGTTGGTTGTGGCATTCTTACGGTTGCTACCATGTACTTCCTATGGTTTATCTTTTCTAATTGTAATCATTATCATGCTCTTGATGATTATGTCGATGATGACCATGAAGATGAGATTGAAAGCCCAAAGAAAATGAGTTACATGAAGATTTTGGCTACTAAATCTGTGCTTGCACCTGCTAAGGGAGCACTAGGTTTCTTCTTCTATATTGTTGATGTATCTAATCCATTCTAAAAAGGACTGGCTTGTGAGCGTGCCCTATTCAAATCTAGTTGTCCTTGGGCCATTGGAAATGCCTTTCGAACAAATCATCTTTTTATTTTGTGTTTTAGGACACAGATGGAAAAAAGAGTTTTTCAAGCTTCAGAGTGGCTGAATAAAATTGTTAAGGTAATAACTCATATCTGTTTTGCATATTTATAGCTATCTAGAATGGATTTTTCACAAAGGGTCTTTTCTATTGGCAAACATGTCTAGCTTAGTCAAAATTCATCACTTCACAGAGAGAAATTTATCATGATAGGATGCCTATGTATGTTAAAGAGCTAATTGCAGGTGAAGTTGCTAATGCACTTTCCAAGATAGCTATTGCACCCCTGGAGTGGGTCAAAATACTCTAGCAGTACTTGACAAATATGTGGAACAAAGAGTTGATTACATGATAGATGCTAGACTAGTTAATGAAATCTATGATATTTACAATTTGAATGCAGATTATACATGGAGCCTATGGCAAGCCATTGGTGTTAGTGAATTTGAGCCTCTCCTTAGAAGTTCTATTGCTAAAGAAATCTGCTCCTAAATTTTTCCTTAAATTCTTATATCTGTGTTTACTAATTTTTGATAAATTTTCATCAAAATATTATATAGGAAAGTCCAAGTTCAAACTCATAATGGGGTGATCTTGTACTGTGCCTCATTCTTCCTAAAGCTCGTAAGGCCAATAATGGGACACTAGGTCCAAACTGGGAGAGCCCAGACATAATCAAGAAAAATTTGGGAAACAGATCTTATCATTTAACAAACATGAATGGAGTTAAGGTCACTTGAGCTTGGAACGTTGAACACCTTCACCCATATTATCAATGAACTTGAGTTTGCTTATCTGATCCTGTAATATTGTCTTTAAATTTTTATGACTAATTATTAATTTCTAAATGAATTTTCAACAAAGTACTATACCGAAAGTGAGTTATTGTTCCTCAAATCTGGAAGGAGCACTTGCCTTTCTAATCCAGAAGGGGTAGTCAACTTGGCATACTTACAAAGATTCGACACCACATGCGACCTACTACTCGGCATCATATGCAACCTACTACTCGGCTTTGCATGTAACCTACTACTCGGCATTGCATGCAACCTACTATTCGGCACCGTATGCGACCTACTACACAACATTGTATGCGACCTACTATTTGGCACCACATGAGACCTACTGTTCAGCACTACATACGACCTACTACTTGATGTACTTACAAAGATTTGATATCATAGGCGACTTACTACTCAGCATCGCATGCGACCTACTACTTGGCACTGTATACGACCTACTATTCAGCATTGTATGCGACCTACTACACAGCACCATATGCGACCTGCTACTTGACACCTTTCGCGACTTACTATTTGGCACCACATGCGACCTACTATTCAGCATCACATACAACCTACTGTTCAACACTGCATATGACCTACTACTTGGCATCGTATGCAACTTATTATTTGGCACTGCATACGACCTATTATTCGGCATCATATGTGACCTACTACATGGTACTGCATGTAACCTATTACTTGGCATTGCATGCAATCTACTATTCAGCATTGCATGCAACCTACTACTCGACACATCATGCGATCTATTATTTGGCACCGCATATGACCTACTATTCGATATCACATGCGACCTACTACTTGACACCACATGCGACCTACTATTCAGCACTGCATGTGACTGACTACTTGGCACTGTATGCAACCTACTACTTCGCACCGCATGCAACCTACTATTTGGCACTGCATGTGACTGACTACTCAGCACCGTATGTGACCTATTATTTGACATCGTATGTGACCTATTACTTGGCATTGCATGCGACCTATAACTTGGCACAACATGCAACCTACTACTCGGCACTACATGTGACCTATTACTTGGTACTGTATACAATCTACTATCTGGCACCACATTTATGCGACCTACCTAAACATTTATCTTGACAATAAAGCCATTGGTTTGCTAAATGAGGTTGTTTGATCTACTGGACATTCATTTTAACTAATGTTTATTAAGTCATGGTATGCAAGAACTCATTCATGTTAACCCACATGTTATTATTTGTAACCTATTGAGTATCTAGCTTGACATACTTGGAAAAGTAAGGAAATTATGAAAAATTCATTAAAACTTAGCTCAACGAGGTGAATGTACATATGAAGGTTCAAAAATACAAATCAAAATTAGCCTACAGCTATCATGTCCTAAAAGGAAGGCTGGCTTCTAAGAGCTGAACCCTAGTGAGCTGGAGGATCTACATATGAGGTGAGCAAGTTGCCTATCATTTGGTATTAGCCAGGCTACTCTCAAGCTCCTTAACGTCCTCCCAAGATAAGAGCTCATGCTTCAACTTCATTGTCCCCAATGTGTTCTGAGAAACAAAATGGTTCAATCACTTTACAAAGAAATGAAAGAATCAAGGTGAAAGAACTAAACTCATTAGCATTACCTGAGGGAATAATCTGAGATCTATACAAAACTTTCCAAGATCCTCAGAGAGAAATTGCTCATGGGAACTTCCTATGCAATAGGCCATACACCTCATAGCACCACATCAAAGACCCAAACCATAAAAAACATGGGGGGGGGGCTCGACTAATGGGCTCATCAGGTGATTCTAAGAAATAAATAAAAAAAAGTGAACAGCAAGGCTTTATCACTGCCATAATGATGCCTATAGGAAATATGCACATTGAATGCAGTAATGATAGCATGAGCTAGCGTAGATGAAATAATGGGACAAAAGCCCAAATGACAGCATAGCAGATCATAGTTGATAGCTTTTCTCAGCAAACTATAGCTCCCAATCCGTAGAATGCACTGAGAGTTGGGGGCTAATATTATAGGTAATTTTTAATACTGCACAAATGGGCTAGTAAAAGCTCAATGGATAAACTCAGCTAATAAAGGCTCAGCTCATCCAGGATTGAGGTTGCTGGAACAAGGCATCAGGTCACCAAACACGAGCTCAGGTTACTGGTCAATACAGGTTAAAGCAAGAACCTCAGGTCGTAAAGAGCAAGGATCAGCTCATAGATTGAAGCACACATCTCCAACCATCAATCTAGGGAAATCTATTTAGTTCCCTATCTTGATGGGAATCTATTATAACCATCAATCCTTATTTGTCATGTAATCTTAATCAAATCATGATACTTATCTAGTATTTAAATTACATTCAAACTGTAACACCCCAACCACTATAAATAAGGGTTAAAATCATTGCACAAGGGATATATAATAGATACATAATCAATCATCAAATACAAAATACTCATCAAAAGTGTAATAAAAGTTGTGGACGTAGGGGTTAAACTAACTTTAGCCAAATCATATTAAAAACTTCTGGTGTCTTCCTATTCTTCCTCTCTCTCTCTCTCTCTCTCTCTCTCTCTCTCTCCCTCTCTCCCTCCCCCCCTCCCCCTTTCTCCTTCCCCCTCTCTCCCTTTCTTTCTATTCCTTTCTT
>JANHAO010001889.1:0-31013 GCA_026873985.1 Saraca asoca | reverse complement strand
GGGTAGCATTCTGATTCTGAATTCAACTCCAATTTTGGATGACCAATCATGTGATTTAGCTTTTGCAGTCTTCATGAAAGTTGTAGATCTATCTCTTATCTTTCCTGAAAGATAAGAATCACATCAATTGGACAAGTATAACTTAAGATATGCTCAGAATATAGAAACTACTCAAAATTGGTTAATTATGCAGAATTTTCCAAATGATGCCAATTGACACAATTTCACAAATACACACTAACATAGCTGGAAACATATCATTTTAGGCCTTAAAATGCTAAGTATGAGGACAAATAATTGAATCAAATATTGTGTTATCACCGACCCACCTAAGCCCTCAGTTCTCTTCCTCCAGCCTTGATTCCCAGAGGTGGGAGAGTCTGAGAAAGCCCACCAGAGCGGCAGAAAAGGAGAAACCTTACAAACATGAGGACATAATCTAGGATCCGTATGAGATCCCTCCACATTATAGGAAAATTATGGACTTCAAAGCTCCTTATGCAGTAAACCATACACGCCTCACTCAAAAGGCAGAATATCGGGATATCAGGGGGTTTATCTGAAGCCACCATTTGCACACTCTCTGAGAGAAGAAGAGGATTCCCCGTGCTTTAAATAGGCTTAGTCTAAAGGAATTGAAGAATCCGAAGGGAACCCCCAATCACTCCCATTTAATGGCTTAGAAGAAAATAAGGCCAGCGCACTAATAACCACAAGACGTATTTGACCTAGAAAAATAAAACGACAGGGTGATTTGAAAGGCTTTGACTGCACAATCGCCTATGACCGTCATTAGAAATATCTTTCAGACTTTGAACTAGAATAGGTCAGATAAGGGCCCATCCACAAAAGCTTATCCATGAAGTCTTCTAAGTCTTACAGAACTCCAGTTCACTGAAATACACCTCGCAAAGGGGAGCAAGTGCGCAAGGTGAAGGCCAGATTTACAATGTGTTGTTGTTGCACACACTTTTGCTAGTAGAAGTCTAACTCCCAGCTTGCAAAGCGAACTGAGAGTTGGGGGGCTATTGTTATTAATAGAAAAAGGTACTACGTAGTGGGCTGGCAAAAGCTTAAGGAAAGTCAAATTTGACTAACTGACGAGTTCTCCAGATCACTGTGTAGAAGCCTTCAGCTCATGGAAGATCCGAGCTCGCTGGCCAAATGAGCTTGAAGTCAGGAACTAGTAACACCCCCAGCATGTAAGCTTAAGCCTATGTCAACGCAGCCTTATTTAACCAGAAGCCCGTTGAAGTCAAGCATAAAGCCAACAAATAACTTGCATTGCCATTTTGAAAATATGACCATCAAGTCCCACTTGTAGAAAGCAGCTTGCAGAAGTCAGTCTCTAGTATCCTAGGCAGTCTTATACATTTAATATTTGATGTAATAGATACATAGTTAATGTAGTTCCATTTATACCCCTCCATGTTTCTATAAATAGGGGCTAGAGTCATTGTAAAAGGGAGAGAGATAGAGAAAATGAGAGGATACTAGCAGAAACTCTGTCAAAAACTATAGCAAAACTCTGTAAACATTCCTTCAATACAATAACAATATCTTCATGGATGTAAGGTCTGGTACCGCCTGGATTTAGCCTAACTACGTTAAACCTCATGCATTTCTCCTTCTTTTCCCCTTTCCCTCCTGCCATTCAACACTCTTTTCGTGGCCTTGACGACCGGAGGACAGCCTGGGTCCTCAAAGAACCCCCTCTATTGGCCGGATTTGGATTAAACCAAAATCCACCGTCAACACTTTCAATTTCACCAGTAGCCCCTCGTTTGGTCTTAAAGACCCATTTACAACCAACAAGTTTGCACCTGTCTAGCAATTTAGGAAGCTCCCACATTTGTTGCAATGTATAGAGGCAATTTCATCATTACCTCCAACCATTAGAAGAATAAGGACTTGACATTGCTTGCTAAAACGATATGGGATTTGTTTCATCAACAGTATCATATTCAAATTCCTGCAAATAAACCATGTAGTCATCTAGTATTGTAGACCTATAGATTCTTTAAGACCGTCTTAATTTAACTATTGCCTCCTCAGTGTTTTCAACAGGCGGTTGTACATCAATGTTAACTGGATTTTCAATAACATCATTTCCATCAACTAATGGAAATAGTAAAATAGGTACAAGCAAGATGATGCTCTTTTCAGGTAAATCAATATCCCTAGGCATGTGACTCCTACTATCTAAGTCATCCTCAAAATAAAATGCCCGATCAGTTTAAATGACTCTGGTAATGTGAGCAGGACAATAAAATCTTCATCCTTTCGATCTAGAACAATACCCAATGAAGAAACCACTGATAGTTCTAGCATTAAGTTTCTTCAATTGAAGATTATACAGTCTCATCTCCGCCTTGCAACCCTATACTCAAAGGTGTTTTAAATTAGGCTTTTTTCTAGAATAAAGCTCATATGGAGTCTTAGGTACAGATTTACTGAGAATCTGATTTAAAATGTAAACCACAGTCTTGAGAACTTCACCTTATAAGAACCCTAGCAAGGAGGAGTGACTAATCATACTCCTAACCATGTCTATAAGAGTACGATTTTGCCTCTTTGCAACCCTATTTGCTGAGGGGTGCCAGGCATCATATACTGAGCTTTTGTACCATGTTATTATAGAAATAGAGCAAATGGACCAGAATTTCTACCTATTTCAGTATACCTCCCACAATACTTACCACCCCTATCTGATTTTACATATTTAATAACTTTGCCAGTCTTCAACTCAATTGCTGCCTTGAAGGCCTTGAAGGCATCCAATGATTCTGACTTCTCATGCAGAAAATCAATCTACCCATATCTGGAGTGATCATCTATGAAGGTAATGTAATATTTGTAGCCACCATAGCAGGAGGAGTGATGGGACCACAAATATCAATATATATAAAGTCTAAAATGTTCTCAGTGCTGTTTACCCCTTTGTTCCTAGCTCTAGCAAGAAATTTTCTCTTTATACAATCAATACAAATGTCGTAATCTATGAAGTCTAGATCATTCAGTACACCTTGCTTGACCATCATTTCTAATCTCGCTCTAGAGATATGACCCAAATGCCTATGCCATAATATGGAAGAGTTCTCATTAACTCTTTGCCATTTGTATCCAATCACAACATTAACAGGAGCACTAGAAGAACCAACTGAGCAAATATTCAAATTCAAATGATATAATCCATTTTGTAAAGAAGCAAAACCAACAACAACAGAATTGAAATAAATGTTAGTCTTTCCATTTCCTTGCCAAAAGGAATAACCACAGGTGTCTAAAATAGAACTGGAAATCAAATCCTTCTTGAAGAAGGTACATAAACAACATCGTTCAAATTTAAAACATGTCCAAAAGGTAAATTTAAACTAACAGAGCCTATACATTCAACTATTGCTCTGCTCCCTTCAACTCCCAAGATGGCCTTCTCCTTTTCACTTGGGATCCGCCTATTTCTGAGCCCTTGTAATGAATTTGCAACATGAACAGTTGCACCAGAATCTAACCACCAAGAATCAAAAAATGTCTTTAAACTATTGGATTCAAAACAAACTAGAGCTAGAGGGGAATTGAGAAGATATACCTTCCTTCTCACGTTTATTTTTAAGTTTCAAACAGTCAAATATTTTATGTTCGAGCTTCTTATAATAGTGATAATCACTCTTGAAGGTATACTTATTCGGACTCTTGTTTTGTTTGCCACCTTTCTTAAACCTAAGCTTTCTAGACCTCTTTGAATCTAGTCTCTTTCCCTTTTTGTTAGTACCACCCGTATTGCTATTTGAGCCATGAGATAAATAGTTTATGGATGGTGGATGAGAATTTCCTTTTCTGATAAACTCTTCCTCTTGTGTCACTATAGAAATCATCTTATCTATTGTCCACTCTACTTCCTGAGAATTGTATATGGTTCTTAAAACATTATACTCAGGTGGAAGAGATTGCAGAATGCGATAAATCAGAAAACTCTCTCCTGGGTTAACACCATAGGTTTTTAGCTTGTTGTAGTAATTCACTAACTTTATTATATGTTCCCTTACCCCTGATACTCTGTCATAGCGAGTGTTATCCAGTAGTGATAGGTAATAGGCTTTTTGACTTTTATCCAATTTTCTGAATTTTTCACCTATAGTTTTCAGATATTCTGTCGTCGTATCCTTTTCGGGGATATTTGCCTAATATTTTTTTCAATTGTGAACTTGATCACTACTTAACAATTTCTTTTGGACTCATGCCATTGCTTGTGATAGGTCTTATCAGTAGTACTGGATTCATCAGTGAGATTTGCTGGTTTAGGTTCTTTAAGAGCCAAATCCTCTTTTGATATAGTGAGGTACAGATCCAGGGACTTTCTATAGTCATCAAAGTTAGTCTTATTAAGAGTTTTCACCACAGATAGTTGCTAGGATATAGAAAGTGAGGAAAAACAAAAATTAGGAAATATTAATTATGCGTGCACAATATAATTATAAACAAGATTTCCTAACAAGACTCAATTCATGCATCTATAGAACAAAACATTTATCATAATCCTGCCTAAGGGTCCCAAATTACTATAAACTAAGAAAACTCAATGCATACCATAAAGATTCAACTCATTAGATTCCCCATACAAAAATGTACTCAACATCTCTATACTAATAGGATACAAGACATGTTGAGACATTAAAATATGCTGCCAGCCTATCCAATGTGGTCCAAACAATAAATTACATTGATGATGTCACACCGATAGGGTGTATACATAAGCAATATAATAAATTTATAGTGTTACCAAAATAATAACCACTCATGACTGTAGTCATGATAGTAAGTAGTTGATTTCTAAGTGTAAATATCCTCACTACAAATGTGAGAAGTGCACAAACCCATACAGTACAATTTTGGCATAAATTTGTCAGAATATAAATACTATAAATATTCATAAATTTGTTTGACATATCAAATCACGCATCCATGGAGAGTGAATTTAATATATTATAAATAATAATATGTATTTTATTCATAATTTTTGTCATATGAAAATTCCTAGGATAGAATATAATTTTCTGTTGTAAAAAAACTTTAGAAAATTCCATATAAATACTTCCCGGCCTCAAAAAATTTTGAAAAAATATCCATTAGATCCAGCATGAAAAATATAGGACCCTAAAAGAAACAGTGGGCTGAAAGGCCCACTATGGGAGCCTCATGTGCCCCACATGCCAGGGGGCATGAGTGGGCATGGATGTAGTAGGGTTATCTTCAGCATTGCTCCACCCCCTACATTCATGGCCAAAAACCTCCATTTTTAAACATGCCCAAGCTTTCATATATTGATCATAATTGAAGCAAACAACGTGATTTTATGCTAGAATCGAAAACCCCTAAATTTCATAAGTTCTTGATTTCGAAAAATTTGGGAATTTTTTTTGTTGTAAAATTCTCATAAAATTTCAAGTAAGTACAGATAATGAATCAATTTGAGATACAGTACTCTTAGCCTTGCTCTGATATCATTTGCTAACAGTATTCAAGAATGCATTGGGAGATAAATGCATACCTGATGATGATCCAGTAGGGTCCATTGTGCAGAATCTCAAATGGTGGGAAGAGAAATTTAACCTGCTTCACCCCTTAGAACATACAATAAATCAGAGAGAGAGAGAGTTTAGATGAAGGAGAGAATAACATTGAGAGATGATTCAGGGAAGTATTTTTATAATCTGTATAGTGTGGAAGTTTTAATCACATGCATATATCTTCCCTTGGAAGTTTTATTTATTTTAAAATTATTATTTACTTTTCTTTAATTAATTATTATTTAATATTTACATAATTATAAATAGTAATTAATTATAACAAAACTCATTCTCTCTCAAGTCAGTCTTGTGATAGGAAACCAACTAACCACTAAAGAGCTACAGGTTGGTGCCTCTACCCAATGGATTTGTGTACAATCTAATCTATCAGAGATTACGCATAATTAACCAAGACCTAATTTGTTCTACGTTTAGCACTTATTACTTCGTTAAGTTTGTTAATATTCTAATAATTAATTAATACTAATCCACAATAATAATTAATTAAAATTAATTCAACAATAACAACGCAAGTTGACGTTTTTGGGTTGCATGAATTTTAAGGTTTGTGTTTTTTTCCTTCTATTTTTTATTGGATGGACCCCTATTGTTTTTGTTGGTTTTAAACTTTTTTTCTTACTTAACAAAAATCCATCAAAGGAAATGGCTTAAGCTATTCTTTTAATTCATTCAGCAACCTTTTATCGTCCAATCAGCATTCTGTCCAATTACATAAAATTTTATTATTTAAAAAATGATTGATTTATTAAAGTGTCTAATATTATATTTATTTTAAAATTTAAAGAATATAATTAATTCAAATAAAAATAATATATATTATTAAAATTCAAATAAAAGTTAAAAATAAAAAATACAATTTCATTTTTTTGTGCGTGCTATATATTTAAAGATTGGGAACTTGATTACGGGTAAGAAAAGTATTAATTTCTTTGCAATAATAAGCTATTAAATAGTGCTAAAATTATGTATTGCTTAATTTACTATTTTTCTATGCTTTTTCTCTATTCATTTGTACTCAGTTTAATCGTTATGAATAAATGAGAATTAGAAGAAAAAAAAACTGAATGAAAATGCACTAGTGATATTAATGCAAGAAAAAAAAAACTGATTAATTAAGGTAAAATTATTTATTTATTAATTATGATCATTTTGTAGTGCTTTCCCAAATTATTCAACTTAGTCTCTGCAATTACATTGGAAGAGACCGAGAATCCAAAGTGACGTTATATATTATGAATTCACAATTTATTCATAAACGACAATAAAATTAACATATTTAAGGCCATTTGGGATTTATCTACTCTTTTGCTTTGTTGTTCCTTGGCATTTTGGTTGGAAGTTTTGATTTTTTTTTTTCAATTTTTGTTTTGTGGAAGGCATTGATCTAGACGCCAATCACTCACGGATCCAAAACTCCCCCACGCTACATATGTACTCAATATGCTATGATAAAAAATAATGATTTTAATTTATTTATAAAATAATTTTTTATTTAAAATATATTAAAATATGTGTGAAATTCAATTAAAAGATAAATTTAATAATATTATAATAAATAAAATGTTAGAGTGGGAAAAAAATTATTGATATCATATGTGTTTTATATCAAAAGAATTAAAATTATAGTAAAATTCTTAATAAATTTGGTGGTAATAATAATAATAATAATAATAATAATAATAATAATAATAATAATAATAATAAATAAAATAAAATAAAATAAAATTTTCTTTTAATTTAAATTTAAATATTATTTAAAAAGAAATTTATCTAAATTAAAGTTATTATTATTATTATTATTATTATTATTATTATTATTATTCGAAGAGTTAAAGTTTAAGGTGAAGGACAATATCATTCCCTCTTTTAGTCCAAAGAGATTTTTAACAACTTTTTACATGTAGAACACTTATCATTGTGTTTATAAATTCCCTATAAACATAGGATAAATAAGTTTGTTATGACACCTTACACTAATAATTATTTGCAAATCTACTTGCATAACAAACTTTCTTATAATATGTTTATAAGAAATTTTAAAATTAAATTTATAACTGTAGGATGTAAATAACAAACTTAAATTTTTTCTCATACATTATATAAATTTGAGTTTGATATTATTTGTAGAATACTTATCCCTGCATAAATTTAATTGATATAAATTAATTAACTGAAATTAAAACATAAAATTAATTGTAATATTGATTGACATAAATTAATTATAATGAAAGTATACATAATGCATTTTATTGGAAAATTAAGTCATTTAGTCATTTTCTTTAAATCAGCTTGCATTTGGCTTATTAAAAAAAAAAAGAATTTACATTGTTAGTAGTTAAAACATGAATGACAATGTCTAAATGTGATGTGTTAAGTAGTATCTAACTAATAATTTCTCTAAAATTGATCTCTCTCTAAGTATATTATGGTATTTGGATCCATGATTACTTGGTTTTAGCTAGAGGTGACAAAACGACTTGGGGCTAACAACTTGCGGCTAGAATTAGCTTAATTTTATTTAGAATTGATACATAAAAAAGAGAAAAGTGGCATAATCTGATCGAAATAACTCCACTTGATAATTGGTTAACATTTTAATTTGATAAAATATAATAAATAATTAATATTATATTAATAGAGTAGTGTCTGTTTGTATTTATGCACATATATATAATGTTAAATAATTTTAATGTTGGAATTAATGAATTTATATATTTAAAATTATCAACATATATTACAAAGATTTAATAAAATAAATAATTACTTAATTTTGATAAATTAACATTAAAAATTTTAATAAACAAAATTGTATGAGAAAATTTTGATTATAAAATGAGTAAATTAGCAAAATAATAATAATTAAATAAAATAATCACTGTAGGTAAATAATTACTACATCAAGTAAAACAAAAATTAGAAAAATAATTAAAAAGATATATAATGAAATAGCTTAATTGAAGGAAGATGGATCATCTAGAAGAAATCGAAAATAAAAAATAACGAAATATTGTAAAATGAACTAATAAGCAAAATATTTATATCCATTAATTTATTTTATTTTCTTTTTGGGATAACCCATATTTTTGTGGTTTTTACTTTTATTATTGGGGATTTTGTTGTAAAAAATAGGCGTAAGTTAATTTATTTTCTTATCTCTTAAATTATTAGCCTGCATTAATTTAGTTATATGTTGCAATCTAAACTTATATTTTTAATATTAATCCTACCTTGAATTAATACTAATGATAAAAATTTATAACTCCATCCATTGAAGTTGTCTAAATTTTTTTTTGAAAAATCTAATCTTTTATGTCAAAGTAATAACTTATAATAAAAATGTTACAAAAAATTAAAATATTTTTACAAAAGCCATAAAAATATGTAATAAGACAAATGTTTTTTGAAAACAAGTCCATGTTAGGAACACTTCTAACTCCGTGGGAGTGCTTGCACTGTGTCTTTGTTATTACAAAGTTATCAATCGTGGGAATAAAAGCTAAAAGATCTAAAATTAGGCCAAAAGTGAATAACGATAAATAGGACACCTATAATTCAAAAATTGACTGTGTCTTCAAACTAGTTTAGTGTTGGACTGCACTGTACATTTGCATAAAACGTTAATTGTGTTCTTTTGCTGCCGGGCACTATTCATAAACACAAAAATAGATATAATGCAGATTTAGCAGGATGAAAGAAGAAGAAGAAAAGGCTCAAATGCAGAGAATGAGGATGATATAACCAAAAACTATATCGGAAAATGGAATATAATCTTATTGAATTCACTTTTTTTAGTTTACTCTTCTATTTTCTATTTTCCATAGTTTTGGTAGGTTATTACAGTTCGTTTTGAATTGAATTCTTATATTTATTTTTAATTTTTAATTAGATATTTTCTATCATTTTTTTGTTAAATTTTGTTAGCATTTTAGCACACTTAGACAACACTCTTGATGTGGTTTAACGATTGTTGATGTAGAGTTTTTATATAATTTCTATTTATATTAAAGTGACACAGAACTTAGAGAAAATTATGACAATTTATGAAATTATTTCATTTTTATAGGGAATGAATGGATCACTTGTCTTTCACTCTATAAACTACTAATAGATCATTATCTCTATGAGTTAATTGTTAACAAAATCTAACAAGAAAATGATATGAAGTATCCAATTAAAAATGAAAAATAAATATAAGGATCAAATTCAAAACTTTTAAACTATATAGAGGCTTAATTAAAAATTAAATGAAACTATGTGAAGTAGCGATCAATTCTTACACATTGACTCAGAGGATTTAAACCTCTTATGTATAATTTGGCCACCCTTTATATCACTCATAATCTATCATCACAACCTTTAACTATTCTAACTTCCTTCCTGACAAGTTACTAACCCATATAAGCAATGCTACTTGCATTCTCCTCTCACTTTTCTTTTCATATTAGGATAACAAAGAAAATGCTAAGTCATCAAAATTTTTTTTATATGAAAAGAGAGTAAAAGGGAGTGAATACAAGAGAGTGTAAATAGCATTATTCAACCCATATATGCCTTTCACATGGTTAGCATTAATTTTAATTTAATTATAACAACTACTATCCCCAAAAAGAATTCCTTGTCCACAAGGAATAAAATATGGATATTGCTATTGAAGGTCTTTGAATAGCTCCTATGTAGCATTCTTAGGTTGGCAATGTTTCTAATGCATCAACATTTCGGTTATCAGTCTGTTACTCTTAAGACCTTCTAACTAAGATCATTAGTGGTTCTTCTTGAATTGGCCTTCAGAGTCCAAGTTAGGCAAGTGGTCTCCACAATGCTTTTTAAAGAATGAGACATGAAAGACTAGATGCATCTTAAATGTGGCTGATAACTTTAATTTGTAGGCTACCTTTCCTATTCTTTCTAGTCTTTGATAAGGCCTAAAATATATAGTTGTTAGTTTATGAAATTTTTTGTTTCTGATAGTGAGCTGCTGGTATTATGGGAGCTTAAGATATACACAATCCTCTATTTGAATACTCTATCAATTCCTTCTTGTCTTTGATAAAGCCCAAAGTGACTAGCTGTAAGATTATGAAGTTTTTTGTTGGTGATAGTGAGTTGCTGATATCATTGGTGCTAAAGATATACACAATCCTCCACTCATAATACTCTATCAATTCTTCCAACAACTGATACAATTCATTCCACTTAGTTGTCTTATTAGGTTTCTTTGAATCCTTAGATGGTACATGTATACATAGATGTAGGGTTCAAATGGATAACGTGTTGTTATCTACACCTAAAAGGGTTGGTTACTTGTGGTTATCAATTTTGCTAATACCTCTCTATTTTCAAGAGAAGTTGAGAAAGTTGTTTGCTTTCTAATAACAATTGCTTCCCTTGTAAGTGGAAGGTCATTTTCATCTCCTTAAAGTCCTATAAAATTTTTCCTAGGGTGGAGAGCCATTGAACACCTAAGACCATGTCATAACCTCCTAGTGGCATCAAAATGAAGTCAAATGTGAATTTCTATCTTTGCATTTACTATCCCAAGTTTCTACAAACAGCATAAACACTAAGTTGATTCCCATTTGCTACCTGAATCCTAACTTTCCCAGTCTTTTGATTTTTCAAATCCAAACTTTTGGCTATGATTTCATTAATGAAAGTATGCATGCTCCTTGAATTAAATTAAAACCTTGACAATTTGCTTCTTTACTGTACATACCTTATAATATCTTGGATATTTTAAAACATGAATGGATATCACTGAATCTAATTACTCCGATTCCCCTTCATGCTTCCTCCATTTTGCCTTTTTCCTATTAGAACCCTCTTTTCCATCTATATTTTCATCTTCAATTACAACCTAAACATAAATTTGAGACTACTATAATTGTGATCAAAAGTGTATTTCTCAGGGTATTAGCAATATAAACTTTTTTTTTCCTTATTTCCTCCATTTCTCTTTGGGTTAATTGTTTAATGGGTATGTTATTTGGGCCATTGGGTTTGCAAGGTTAAAAGGGTGGTTTCTTGTTTTGTATTTTGAATGGCTAGTCTTATGTGGTTTTGGCTAGTATAAGTGAGTTTAGGTGGAGAATTGGTGTAAAGTTAGGATTTAGTGGTTGGGGAAAAATACACCAAGGTAGATTTGGGTTTCCAAGAGTTAATTAGGTTGATAGATATAGGAGAAGAATAGGGATTAATAATTTTGCTCTTAAAATTATTTTTCCATAATGTAGCTAAATTCATGGCTGTTCTAAAAGTTTTAGGTTCCAGTACTCTCATAGCAAAGCCTAGTTCTTATTTTAAACTTCTAGATAATGGCTAATGTTGTGATCTTTAGATAATTGAAATTAAGAGACTAGTATCTTGAATTTTACTTGATACTCAATAATTGGATTGACTTGTTTCAAATTGATCAATTTCAATATTGGATTAGACCTGAGATTTTGGTCAAATTGCTCTCCTAAGAATTGAATGTACTCTTTCTAGCTTATTAGAGTTCATCTTCTTCAAAAATCGAAGTTTGGTGCCACTACAATGCCCAACCTTCAAGGTGAACTTGGATGAGCTCTAATCTTCATTAATCTAGATGGTCCTTATTAGGAACAATCCATCTAAGTTGATGATTAAGGGGTAATCTTTATTGTTTTTAGGTGATTACATGCTTTGCTTTAAAGTCTCTTTTTAGTTCAATGGTTATAACCATGGTTATAAATTGCGGTTGCGATTATGCTACAATTAATAAAGTTATGGATAAATACGGGAAAATATGACTGTTGTGGTAGAAAATTATAGATTGCTTCACAACCACAATAACTATAATTTAAAACCTTGCTTGTAGCAAAGATCTTAATCATAATTCTTTTTTTAACTTTGTATAGTACCAATGTTTTAGCAAAGATCTTAATCATAATTCTTTTCTTAACTTTGTATAGTACCAATGTTTATTTGGCTTTAACTAAATCTTATATTTTATAGTGATTACATTTGTTTTGTGTCTTACCTTTTTGTGAACTCTTGTCTGCATTAATATGCAATAAAAATGATATGTCATTTTTTTTATTGGCTTAAGGAACACAATTAAATGTAACTAACATTTTTTTTATGTAGAGATGGCTACTGCAATTTATCGTTGGTGAAATGTATGGTGACCAACTTGATCAACTCATAGGAGAAGCAATCAATCTATATACTTTTCATTTTTATCTTTCTCATATTTATTATTTTTAAGTACACATATCAAATAACTAATGATTTTATGTAATACATTGAATGTATTTGTCATGCCCCAACCCTGGCCACATGATCGTCCTAAGAAATCATCATGGAGTGACTTTCCACAAGTTTGACAAATCCTATGTGCACTTATGTAAGATAGAACAAAATGAAAACACCAACTAATAAACAAATAATTAATGAACTCTTTATGCTTGTCAAAATTTCAAGAGTCCCTTATTTTTAGATACAAACCAGGGTTAACAAATACGATATACACAAGGGCTACATGCCCAAACAACACTTGTTGCAACTAGTTTACACCATCAGACATGACTACAGTTAAATTAAATATAAACAATACATAATGTGGGCAAATTGAATTTTCTAATTTCAATTGTTTGATTTCTTTACATATAGGTTGTATGAGTTCCCAACAAACCTTGCATGAATTAGAATATTTGGTTTTACTTTGCTTAGTGGCCTAGTAAAGTCCAAGAGAGAGAGAGAGAGAGAGAAGAGTGAGTTATATAAACTCAGTGGGTGAATAATTTACTAAAACCTGCAATCTAAAATTAAAGTTTATTAAAATCTAAAAGCATGGTTCTTTCAAAAATATACTATCATCATAAACTCAAAAATGAAAGATCATGGAAAATGCATTTAGTTTTAAAACATAATGACATGAAAATAGTAAACTAATACTCCGAAATCCAAAACATACAAATGTAATATAAATTTGACATACTCACCCACAAGAATGTAAACAAGTTAAAAAAAAATACTTTCATTCCTTTATAAAAAAAAATTGGTCAATGAAGCTAAATTGATTCTAGGTTTAATCTTTACATAAAGAAAGTAAAAAAAAAATCAAGTAAAAATCCAAAATACTAAAACCCACATAAATAACATAATGATTTAAACAATCACACAAATAGTCTCATAAAAACATGATCTAATGGAATTTTCTCCTAGATAACCACGTAGATGTCTGATATGTAATAATGTACTAGGATTTAAGAAGGGGCCCTGAGTCGCATTATGATCCGTGACACTTTGCTCCTAATGCCATATTAGATGTCTCACATATCCAACCAAACTCCCTTTTATCAATCTACACAAATGTACATCCATATGCCTCCCATAATAGTCATAGCAATGATATCCAAGTGCAACAAAGGTCTAAAAAAACTCTCTCAAGGATCTAGCTCATATCCAAATTGTCCACAGAATGCAAAAGATATTATTTCACAATTCTTTTGACATATAAAACAACATAGCAATTTATTTTCCTTGAACATCATATATGTTTCATTTCAAAATTATTAATAATGCAAAATACTTTAAATCCACATCCATTCTTATATACCAAAATTTATAAAATAATCACTTAGAGTCATAAATACTTATAACAACTATAATTTAGATGAAACCATTTTCTAAACATCACGTGAAGCAATAAAATATTCATAGCAATTTCAATTTAAATAAATTTACTTTCTAAACATATTATAAAAATAACATTAAGCACACAAAGTATAAAATATAGATAAAGTGATTGTAAGTTAAAGTAGAATTATTCACTTACAACTTCCGAGCTCATTAAACTTAGTTTCATAATGTTCTAAGGTAACTGCTTCCAAAATTACTAAGTTCTTCCTTGGACTTCATGATGGTGCTTCCAAGCTTCCTAAATTCCTAGATATCAATCATGAAATTTATGGATTTCATGAATCTTGTTAATATTCAAGTTGCCTTAGCATTAGTCTAGACATCTTCAATTTTGATCGAAACTTTAGGCTAATGCTAGTGTCCTGAACTCTCTTCTAACTAAATTCTTTTTCTTACACATCTTTTCATTTTAATGATTTTTCTTTTAAATGAGAGATCTAGCATATTAGACATAGTATCAACATCAAGAAAACACAATAAATAGATATACTAAACCTTATTCCATTAGAAGTTGCAATTACACAATTTGGTCTGCCTAAAAGTCTTATTCTCACCATCTTACCTCAAATTGAGTTTCAAAGGTCGCCAGTGTGCAATTTTGGGTTAGGCCCTCCATTAATTTGTCTTTCTTTTCCTCACTTGCATAGGACTACATGGAAATAATAGTTGTGTTTGAGGTTACATGGCAACGAAGTCTAGGATGGGGTGTGATTGGAGGATGTTGATATGGCGATGGCTGATGAGATTAGCCTAAAGCATAAGCTCCCAACCAAACAAAGATCAGTTAGCAATGAAACAATGATATCAATGGATGGTAGCGATGTGTTGGGATGAAGCAACAGTTAAACATATGAGCTCCAGCTTCAAGCTCAACCAGCTAGCTAGCTCACTTTTGCATTGCCTTGCACATTTGTGAGTATCTATTTAGTGAGAATTTGATCAATGAAGAGGGACGATGGTAGTAAAAGGAAGAATGAGAGAGAGGAGAAGTTTGATGAGAAGGAAAGATGAGGAAGATGTCAAGATGAGGATGGGGGGTTTCAGGAGTGGGTTAGGAAGCTGTTAGGAGAAAAAAAAAAGAAAAAGAGAAGAAAAAGAAAAAGGAAAAAAATATATGTGGTTGAGAAAAAAGAATGAGTCAAATAAAGTATTTAATTTATAAGAGATAAAATTTAAAAAGTGTAATTAGTTCAAATAAGTTAAGTAAAATAGTTAAACATAAATTATAAATTCTCCTTTGTTAAAATTGAGGTTTACTTAGTATATATTAAGTAACTAGAATATTTAAAAATAAATTTTAAATATATTACCATAAATTTTAGAATCTAATTAAATAAAACTCCAACATCATTTAATGAAACTCATGATATAAATTTTATCATAAAATAAGTTAAACAATTATTTATGATTAAAACAACAACAAGTGATTTTATTTATTTATTTATCTTCGAAATAGTTATTAAAATAATTAATACATTAACATATTTCAAATGTACGTTTTAGAATTAAAATTAAAATTTTCAAATAATTCATATACTAGTTTCAAAATATATTTTATAAACTTTGTGTGTGAGTTCAAATATTTATACCACAAAAAGGAAATTAAAAGTTTGTTAAAAATGGACTTTAGAATACTTAAGAATTTCTAAATTTCTCTTGTTAAAATCAGCAACTTAACTTTCTTATCATCTGTTCTATTACGTGGTTGTGGATGCTAGATTATATCCATTTTTTTAGTTTCAGCTTTGTAATTTTGTGGGTGTGAATTTTGGACTATCTCCAATTTTTTTTTTTAGTTTCAACATTGTAAGTCTATTAATAGAAAAAATAAAGGATGTAAAATCAATTTATTTATTTATTTTTAATAACATTTGTCAATTCTACTTCATACTCTATTTTCTTTCTTAATAGGTCAGGAAAGAGAAAAAAATAATGATAATAATTAACTAAATAAATGAAAAATTTTAAAAACATGTTTTATAAAATGAGACCACACATTTAGTATGTATCACATAAAAAAATTACATCAAACAAAGTAGAAATGAAAAAATAAAGAAAGAAAATGAAAGAATAAATAAACAAAATCTTATTTGCAAGCAATTTAAAAGCAGCAGGCTCATTTACAACCACGTATTATTGTCTAATGAATAAATATGTATCATTGTCTAATGAATAAATATACAAGATAATGTACACCATATTTTATGGGACTTTGTTTTAATCTATTTTCTTATTAGTATAAAATCAACTTTCCTCTTTGTTAGGTAGAACTATTTATCACATATGTTAATGATTGTTTACTCTAATGATTAGAATCCTTAAAAATTAATTATAGGTCAAATAATTAACTATAGCACTTTTTAGAGACATTTGATATAACTATTAGAATAATTTAATAATCAATTATAGGTAAGAAGTCCGATTAAACAAAAAGTTACTCTAAGTATTTTTTTAATTGAGATTATAGAAAGATAGACATTCATATTTATATCATATTATCCTCACATTTTTCTTTTTTTTTTGTCATCATTGTCCTTACTCTAATAATAACAATAAAATTTCCTTCTCATCTCTTTTCTTTTATTGTCCTTTTTCAATAATTTAATGTTAAAAAGTGATTTTTCCATATATCATCCAAATAAAAATAAATTATATATAATCAATTATTAAAAAATGTTACCAAACATAAAATGAATCATATATAATTAATTATTAATAATCAATACTAAATGATTCCTAAATCTACATTGTACAAAAGATTATTCTTTCCTTTACTTTTTTTTCCTTATAAAACATATATATATATATATATTTTGTAGTGAAATATTTTACTACAATTTAATGTATTTAAAATCAGCAGATAAATAAAGACAAAGGTAAATTGGTCAAGGACAAAATGAGATGTCTATAATTACAATACATATTAATGAAATATTATGATCCATGTCATTTTCACTAAGACAAATCATTATTAGAGCATGTGTAAATAAGGTTTATCAAAATATGTGCAAGGAGAGACTTACAAATAGTTCTTCCAATTATAGTTCCAAATCTAAAGTCTTTTTATAAAGAAGAAAAGAAACAGAGATTCATACAAGTTATCTTATCACTTTAATATTTTATTTTATTTTATTTTCTATATAATCATATCTTCTATATAAGACAACATAATCATTTGCTTGATAATTTGTTTGAGAAAACAATATATCAAGACTTATGATAACCAATTAATTTAATTTTTTTTATCTTTAATTTATCATATTTTAATTTTTATAATTATCAAATCATATTATCACTGAGAAAATAAATGTGATTAAAGGTAACAAAATAGAAATAAAGTTGGGTAGACTTTCTTAGTCAGATAGGATATTACTAGATGTGTCAAATTTAGAGTGATAAATAATTGTGGTAGTAAATAGTAACTTTCTTTACATAAAAATTAATTTGAATTCTCTTTTTATGAATTTTATCTTGATTTTTAATTTGATGAGATGATGGAGAAGGGGCTAGCCATGTCATTAACACAAAAGTCACAGTGAAGATATAAATAGTGAAAGAATAATAAGAAATCCACTAAAATTTTTGGTTGAGTTAATCCCTTCCATTTAACATGTAATTATCAAAATGCCCTTTACATGCTAAGTAGATTGAAAATAAAAAGGGATTTAATTTTCCATTAATAAAACTTTTTCTAAGCCATAAGTTTTACTTTCTACAAAAAAAAAAAAAAGAGAGATGACCAAACTCAAAATTTTAAAGAACTTTTCAATAATCAAATTATGTAACACCAAAATTTTTTTTGAATAAACTTTATAAAAATTTCTTTTATATAGTTGTAGTTCCTAAAAGTTTCAATCCTATGTGTGTGAAGTTGGTAATACATATTTCATATGGAGTCAATATATATGAGTTTATTTGAAAATTTTAATTTCAAAATTTTTTTAATTTTAATATTTTAATTTATTAAATTATTTTAACAATTAGTTTGAAAATAGATAAATAATAATAAATCATTTAGTTGTTTTAAATGTTTTGATTACACTTACTAATGGGCTAAGTTGGTTTAAGTCAAGCCAAATTCTGTGAAAATTAATTGATCGAATTTTGGCCAAAGTCTAAACCTATAGATAGAAATGTTAGCTAATTATTTAATTAGAGCCTAATTCTAAACTTATGGGCAAAGTCCAAACTTAGTTCATAGATACATTATTACTTTACATTGATAAACTTTGATAACAATATATCAAATTATAAAGATAAAAAAAGGAATTTATCATATAGTTTATTTTGACAAAGAATGAATTTTTATTACTTATTATAGTATGCATAACATGTCATGTAATTAAAATTTGGATTCGAACTTGACCCAAATAAAGCTTGAACTTAACTTATAATGTGTAATGGTCAAGCTCATGACCTAGTATAACAGGCCAGGCTGATAACTTGTTGGAATAAGTCCATGAGATCTTCATGCTTATGACCATCTTTAGTTTTGATGTACTATTTATTTTAATCAATAAATAACTATTTTAGTTTACCTTGTGAAAAATAAAGATCATAAGTTTTATTAAATGTTGTTAAAATTTTATGTAATTGGCTTCTAAGTAATGAATTTAAAACCATTTTTATTACACTAGATATTTAATCTATATTAAATGAACCTTAATTTTAATGACTGAAAATCTAAAACCTATATTCAATTATTCACTTAATTTATATAAACTAAATATAATTTTTATATTTTATTTATCATAAATTTAATACACCAATTTTACCCTAAATTTTTTAATTATAATTTTTCTTTTTTTCTCTTTTTTTATACATATCCTTTCTTTCTTTTTCCTAGAAAACTCCTAAGACTCCCTTTCTTTGTCTCTCTCCTCCCTTGTCACCCACCCCATCTTTGGCCAACAATGGCTTTTATATCCTCCGTCCTTTTTTCTTCTTGTCAAAACCTCACTTCAGCTTGCACCATCATCGGTGCCATGCCTTTTCTTCATTTCTTGTCATCTCTGGAATTTCACTTCTTAACCCACCACCAACTCCACCAACTTTCGGCTAACTTTACTGTCCACCGCCATATACCTATCATGTTGCTCTAGCTTTCACCTATGCCATAAGATGTTGCTTAAGCTTCCCTGAGATGTGCACAAGAGGGAAGGCCAAGGTGAGGTTTACATTCAGCCTTAATTTAGCTCCTTTTTAAGATAGATCTAATGCCCTATCATTATTTTAATCTTCATATATTAGTTAGTTTAATGGGCTAGCTCAAACAAGTGTTGGGAAAAATAGATCAAAAGTATCAAGTATACGCAACAAAATTTTAAATTTTTCCCAAATTCAGATCATATTATTTGAAAATTAATTCATAAAGTACTTGTATAATTCAAATAAACATAAAAGTAATGATCTAAATTATACCTTCTTGAGAATTGTTCTCAAAATCCTTAGTCTTCAAATATGAATTTGATCTTCAAGTAATTCCACAAACTCTCTAACAGACTATAAGAGCAAGTCCTCTAGATTTCCTTTAGGTAACTACTGCATATTTGATCTTTAATACTAACAATAATCCACATGAACCAATATGATTCAAAGTCTCCACCAATATTCACATAATAGGTAGAGTAAGAAAATTAACTTCTTAACTTAAGAGGTGCTAAGTCTGAGAAATCACATATTTACTTGGCCAGGGTTGGTATTTGAATACAAAGAGAAGAAGAAAAGAGAGATCACATTGAGAGAGGTTTTGGGTGCATAGCACATATGCTTGGGATGATGTCTCAACCCATAGGGTTGACATCTCACTCCTTTAAATAGAAGAGATTGGATCACAAGTAAGAGTGGCACACAAGTTAGGGTTTTCTTTTGCTTGTGTTGTTCATTTCTTCAAGTGGATAGGCTGCACAACTAAGATTGATACTTTAAGCTTGTATGTTACCCTTTTGGCCTAAGGAGTTCATACTCCTTAATGAGTCTAAACTCATTAGCCTTCATGCACCCACTTATATGTCCAATAAGCCCAAATTCATAAATTCTCTTATGCAATAATTTTTAAATTATTTTGATTCATTAATCAAAATAACCTTTTAAGTGAGGAACCATTCCTACACTTATGATCTCCTCTAGAGTTAATATAAGTATTTTAACAATATTCAAATCAATATTGAAAATTTGCTACTATTTAATGCTTGTAATCTTTATTAGAATTATTAAATTATTGATTAATCAACACTTCTAATCATATTAGAAACTTAATTAATCATTTCAAATTTTCAAAATGTTCATTAATTCTATACTTGAATTTAAAACATTTTCCATTCTAACTTTTCCTTTGACTTTGAATCAAAAAGATTCTATTGTGTTTGACCCATCAGGTTTCTATGTATGTTGTCAATGAATTTATTTACAAGCTTCTACAAGCTCAATTAAATTAAATCTCTTTTTAATTTAAACATAATTTCCCTAAATTGTTTAAGTTAATTCATTGATTATAATTGGCTTCTAGTAAATCATCATAATGACCAAAATGCCAAGATTAGATTTATGGAAATCAAAACTTTTGTGATAAGGTGTTATCATGTAATTCAATCCCTTCATCTCTTAATATTCAAATTGGACATAGCATATGGTTCAAGTGCCAACCCTTATTTGAACGTCCAATTATAGGTGTATGTTTGAATATATACTATCTCACAATTGATCATACATAAAACTCCTTTTATGTATATATCAATATATAGGCCTACGATTTTGATTATAGTACAAGTGTTAAACATTTTTTGAATATCTTTTATTGTTATCAAGGAGGATGAATTCTTTTTTGATCAATTATTACCTTCATATATTTCATGATATACCTAACAATTATTTGTACCTACTTTGTAAGAATGAAAGTCTGGAATAATATCAAAGTATTTGACTCCCTACATAAGTTTTTGTATTGATATCAAGTCTAGGGATTACTTATATCACCTTTCACATGAGAAGTCCATTGATGTATGGTAACATTCCATATGATTTTTCATAGTGGATCAATCTAGTCATATGTTCCAAATCATATGCCTATATGTCTGCTCTATATAATAACATATTTATAATGTATGAGATCCCTACATTCTTCTAGAAGAATGTGAGATATTATATGCTGATTTACTTATGAATTATTGGTATCCTATTTTTTTAATAATTCGACAAATAGGAATATTTAGAAATATAATTATACGTATAAATCATTTCATAGTAACAATTCCAATTGTAATTAATTTATACATAATTATATTTCAAGCACTTTATTCAATATAGTATATATATCAATATATATTAAAAATTAATAAAGAGGTCAAAATATCATATCTCTAGGGCATGTATACTAACAACAAGAAGTTTGGGCTGCTTTAGGATTAACTAGGGAGAGAGTTCTAAGGTGTTTGTTTTAAAGGCTTACTGTGGTTTAGGATTGTTTTAGTTGAAGTTATGATTAATTTTACCTTTCTAATGGCTTATTGTTATCCTATGACAATTTTAGTTCGGGAGTGAAGTGTATAATGATCTTTTATATATATATATATATATATATTTATATTTATGTAGTTTCTGGTTTGTATTAGTTTAAGGATTAGAGATCACTTTGTAAATTAATCATCTTAGAAAATCAAATTAGCATTAAGTTGAGGTTGCCCTAAAGTTTTAGGCCAAGAAGGGAAGTTTAGATTTGTTAGAGTGAGTTTAACATTAAAAGGATTTATGAATTGGATAAGATGTATATTTAACATTCTAGGAACTTAAGGAACTTGAAAACTATATCATGGAGCTGAGGAAGAGCTTGGAAGTTTTGGAAGCAATCCTAAGCTAGAAAGTTTTAAGACTGAGCTCAGCGAATTCAGGATTTATGGGTGGATAGTTCTACTTTAATTTGCAACCACTTTATATATTCCCTGTTTTATGTGCTTAATAATATTCTTATTTTATAATATGTTTAGAAAGTAAATTTATTTTAAAAAAAGTTACATTAAATATTTTATTGCTTCATATTATTTTAGAAAATGATTTCATGTAAACTAAAGTTATTATGAGTATTGATGTCTCTAAATGATGATTTTATATATTTTTTATAAATAGAAAAAGATTTCAATTTTGAGTATTTTGCATGATTAATTGCTCTTGAAATGAAACATAATGAAAGTCTGAAGAAAATAAGGGTTTGTTTGGTTACACTTTTTAAAAACTAGTTTTTTGTTATGTTTTTAAAAACAAAAAAAAAATATTTTGTGTAAGTGTTTTTGTAATCAATTTTTAAAAACTATAACTTGAAATGTGTATTTTAAAAATAGAAAAATAAAAATAACAACTTTGAGATGTTTTTGTTTTTCTGTTTCCAAAATAGCCAAAAAATAAAGAGAATAAACTCTTTATTATTGACATTATTGTAATTAAAACTATCTTAAGACTAGTTTTGCCAAACACCTTTATTTTTTTAAACTATTTTTAAACCTTATTCTACAAATCTGTTTTAAAAAGTAGGAAAATGAAAACATATACAAACACATCTTAAATTGCTATGTTCGTTTTCATGCTTCAAAGGAGTCATGAAATAATAGCTTTGAGTTATAAGAAATTTGGATATAAGTTAGATCCCTGGGAGTTTTCCATAGAAAACCTTAAAGGCACATGGATATTTGTTTGCCACCATGGCTAGTTGATATAGGGCATGTGGGAGGATTCTTGTATGGAACGATAAGGGGATGATCGGATGGATATGGCATATTTGATATTGATTTTGATATTTGACATTAAAAGTGACAATTTGGATTCACAGGTCAAGTTTGTGTCATATTAATGGAATATAAGCACCACCCGAATAAGCTTAATCCAAACCTGATCTAAATAATAATCGTGTTATATCAAGTCAATCCGTTTATTAAATATATTGACACAAGTTAGCCGATCTAACCCATTTACTAACCACAATCACTAAAAAAAATACATCTTTTCCAATGAAAAATTCTGTCAGAAATTTTAACAAATCTCAGAAATACCAATTTCTGATGGATTTTTTATCAAAAGTAATCGTCAGTCAAACTGTCATTGGAAATATTTTTTTTGTTGAAAAAAATCCGTAAGAAATTTATTTTTGACAAATTTTGGGGGGACAATTTTTTCACATAATTGTTTTCTTTTTTATCTATCGGAATAGCCGTTGGTAATCTGTCAGAAGGCTATCAACACTCCACAGGAAAACCCATCCAACAAGGCATCAGAAATCTGTTAGAAAAATGAATTTTTTTTAAATTTTAATTTATATAATTTTCTAAAATTCTATTTTAAATTTTTATTAAAATAATTTTAATTAGTAATAAAAAATTAATTTTAATGTTTCAATTCTAATTTCTAATAATTAATATTTAACTTAATAAAAAATACAACATACATGAATAGTTATGAATATATAAAATTAGTAAAATAATTTATAAATTGTTATTATTCAGATCAATGATGTATAAAATATATTATTCAAATAAAAATATAAAATATAACAACATCCCAATATCAGAGAAGAACTGATCATCAATCTCCTAATTCCCGGGTAGCATCTTGATGTGGGCTAGTAATAGGCCATGCAGGACCTCTGATTGGTGGTGGTCAAATTGTCGGCTGTTGCAGTGGCTATAGTAACAACAGATACATGTAGGTAGGAGTAGGTTGGTAGTAGGCAGGGGTTGATGGTATCCATAATGAGGATGAGGTGGAGGAGGAAGTGACAGATGTTAGCTCTACTACCACTACATCTTACCAGTAGTACCCATGATTTGCTCCAATATAGCATGGGACACACTGTTGGTGTGAGATGCAACGGCCGATACAGCCATCTCTAAAATGGCCTCGAACCTTAACCTGTAGACCTTCCTTTTCTTGGTTTGCTGACAGTGTCCACCCACAAATCATGATTAGATGGCCTTGCCACATAACCAACCATCTCCCTAGAGTCCTCAGGACCTCCCTGTGCTAGAGTCTACATCAAATCCTCCTTTCTTTTATTGAAATTCTCATGTAAATTAAAATAATTAATTATTTAATATTATAAATGTAATATTTTTACTACCAAACATATAATACATTAATAACAAAAATGCAAGTTAAGAGAAGTTGCTTACATAGGATTTTATTGCTTGAGGCGAGACCTATTGGCCGCCCTTCTAGGTGTAGGTGTGGTGAAACAAACTGTCCATAGGTAGCTCAACCTTAGTCTCAACTATCTATATAACATGAAAATTTTCATGGATAATATAGATTGTGGTATGAATGAAATTATAATAATGTAAATGACATAAATAATATTAAGTTAAAATAACGTTATCATGTGTAGCTGGTACTCTGATATGGGGATGGATCTACTAGTGTGCACAGAGAAACCTTGTCCAATTGCATTCGAGGCCCTATTTCTCTTATTTTGCTCGAATTTAGACCTGAAATTAGGGTCATCTCAGCACTTGAGAAGGCCCTCCCACTCCTCATCCCCTATCCAGCCAAGTTGAGCGGGCCTTTTCTTCTACACCTTATCTATCATATCCTTCATTTTGTTAGAACCTTTATAGTTGAAATTATTCTACATGTCTTTCTCATAAGAAGGGTTCCATTTTCAATACTTCTGCATTAAAAAACAAGGAAAGAATCAAATAGTTAGAGAACAATTTAAAAAAGAAATTTAAATTATAAACATAGTTTTGAAACTTTACTCCAGACTCCTCATAGAGTATTCTACAAGTGGGCTTTAGAATGCTCTTCCATGTAGACCATACACCCTTATACTTGCTCATAATAATGTGGTGTAAGGTGCCCACTGGCTTATAGGTAAGGAAAAACATGATCAATATATATAAATAAATATAGTTAATAAATTTTAAAAAAAGTTCATAATCAAGAATGCAAACCCTATCCTATATAGCATAGTGGTTTCCCTAAGAGTAAGTACAAGTACCCTATGGAGTGGAGGCTATTTAGAAGTAGATGCCACTCTTGAAGATGGAGGCACCATCTATTATGGTGTCCCTTATGTCTATTGGGGGGAGTCTTACTGTTGCTGCAACTCTATTTATATTGACACCTATGTAGGTTGCTTTATCCGGCTAGATGTAGGCCATGGTGTGGGCATGAAAGTGTAGTCAAAGGAATAACAGTTGGGGGCCTTTAGCCGACAATCATAAACAAACTGCTACCAGGGGAATCAAGAAGGAACTTTGTCCCTATGACCACTATCCTCTACCTCCTCATCCAGTACCTTATGGCCTGTTATTTGCAAATATTCACACATGACATAATTAGAAAATAATCATATATATTGAAATATGAATAATGTAATTTAGCACTGATATATACAGGTAACATATTAACATGTCACATATCTCCTTTTGATTCTCATTGTGCCATTTCATATAAGGAGCCAACTTTATTAAAGTATACAACCTTTACAACCTAGGGATTAAGGGCAGATAATATAATCTCTAGAAGGAAACTTATTTGTTATGCTGGCCTATCCTCTATTCCTTACACTGAGGTGAACAATAAATTCTACATTTTCTATCAAATCTAGTTTCCTTGTAGAACAACATGCACTTTTTCATACAACAATCTATTTTCTGATATCTCAATCCTAACTTCTTTACTAACTTCTTTGTTTCATAGAAGTTAAGAGGAACAACGTTATCAGAGGGTGTGTCTTAGTTATAAGTTGCATAATCTAATCAAAGGAATTCTACGATAAGTTGAAGTTAGATTTTATGCTTCACATCCTTACTGCTAATGGCAACTCTAAATGGTTAGTATAATCTATCAATAATGATCGATATATAACTTTTAACATTTCATAAAAGTTCTAGGCATTCTTATTTGGAGGCTCTTCTGCATTACGTTCAAATGAATTGCAAACTCTCACCAACTAGTATTCAACACTATATTCTTATACCTATTACTTGCATCATGTAAATCTCATGTCACACCAATAAAAGACTCTCCTTTTTCTATAGGTCTCTCCTCACCATAATCAGTCAGCCACTAGTAATCATATTTAAATCTAAATATATACAAATCAACCTTAACATCATTAAGAGGTAAAAATTTTCTACATTTATGTTTGGAGCGAGGACACCTTATTTGACTATCATATATATAAATTGGTTAAGTTTTCACAAAATCGATATACTCCTCCACCTCATTAAAAAAAAAAAGTCTATCATACATCCACTTATGGTATTTTAGAATTTCCATATTTTGTTTTTCAAAGTTAATTGAAATAAGAGAAAATTACTACATATTTACGGAAATATATAGAAGAAACTATTTATGGAATTTCCATGTTTCATAAATAGTTCCATTATTATATTTATGGAATGGCCGATATACAGCTTCTAACATTTCATAAAAGTTCTAGGCATTCTGATTTAGAGGCTCTTCTACATTGCATTTGAAATGGGTTGCAAAGTCTGGCCAACCAGCATCCAACATTATGTTCTCATACCTATTACTTGTATCATTCAAATCTCGTGTCACACCATTAGAAAACTATCCTTTTTCTTTAGATCTCTCCTCACTATGATCAGTCCACTACTAGTAATTATATTTAAATCCAAATCTGTACAAATCAACCTTAACATCATCAGGAGTTAAAATTTTTTTACATTTATATTTAGAGCAAAGACACCTTATTTGACTATCTTGTATATAAATGGGCTAAGTTTTCACAAAATCAGTATATTCTTGTACCCTATTAAGATAGAAGTATATCATACATCCACTTATGGTGTTTTGGAATTTCCATATTTTGTTTTTTGAAGTTAATTGAAATAGGAGAAGATTACTACACATTTATAAAAATATATAAAAAACTATTTACGAAATTTTCATGTTTCATAAATAGTTTCATTATTATATTTTCTCTTACTTAGTAAAAAATAAACAATAACTAAATCTATTTACAAAATTAATAATTAATATCTATAGGACAAATACTAATTTCAAAAATTAACAAAATCAAAATATATAAAATTTCTAAAATAAAAATATGTTCTAAATCAAAGTACATGTAATTCCTAAAGTAATATCAATAACACTATTAAGTATTTCATCTTACTACTTAATCCTATAGAATCTAATTCAAAATATATATAATTTATAAATATAATTTAACAAATATAATTAGTTAATCATAATTCAAACATACAAGAAAATAAAACTAATAATTAAAAATTAACTCGAACAATATGAAAAATTATCAATGATTAAAAATGTGTACTAACTTTAGTGTCTAACCAAGAAAAGTGGCAAAAAAAACCTGATACACAAACTAAAGTCTAATACTACATAAAGCAAAATAAGAAAATCCAATTGAATCATAAAGTGCTAATAATTAAACAAAAATAATTAGTAAAAATGTAAAACAAAGTAGTTAAAACAATTTAATCAATTTATATTTATGAAAAATAGCTTAAAAGTGCAAGAATCAAGTTAGAAAACTAACAAAGAGCTCTAATGTGTCACAAGAAGATAAAGAAAATGAAAATGAGTGGATGATCTGGGGCAAAAGCTTTTGAAATTTTTGATAGATTTTTTTGTTAGAAATCCATCATATATTAAAATCCATCAAAAATAGCAAGCAAAATTTTTAAAATTCGTGCCCATTTTCTGACAAAATTTTTGATGAATTTTATTGTATGATAAACTTTTGACGAATTTTTTAAATATCTCTGATGGATTTTCTAATAGATTGTAATGGTTTGTAACTAATGACCTTATCAATTTTAGTTGAATTTTTGACAGATTTCTAATAGAAAAATCCATAAAAAATTGCATGATTTTTTTGTAGTGAATCAACAAAACTTATATTATAGCCTTCTTTATCAAATTTTGTGAGATCCCACAAAAATTGGATCTTGCCCTTTAGATCAATTGATCTATATTGGATTCTTTAATGTGTTTCACAACTTAATTAGTTTCTTTATCAAATCAATTGAAAGTTGATTAATAATAATTGTTGCAATGGAAATATTTATAGATTAAGATGAATTTTAAAAAGAATTAAAACAATAATATAATGATATTAGAATTTGATGTAAAATAAAATATGGTAATAGCAGAATATCAGAGTTACGAAAAAACCAAAAAAAAGTGCAGCAACATAAAATAATTAGGACACCAGAGTTTTTTAAGTGGTTTAACTTGAATTGAAATCACAATTCAAGTCTACTCCATCGGATAATTCTCAACCTGATCACCACTTCTATTAACAAAATATTAGGATTAATTAAGGTCCTGAATAGCTAGTTTATTACACAAGACTTTCCAGGCTTCTTGCTAACCTACAAGATTTTATAGACTCTTTTTGCAAACCTAAATACATAAGAATTAAATAGGCTCTTACAGACCTAAATAAGATTTCTAACACCCTAGAAATCTCAAAAGAAAATCAACACAAAAAGGTTTAGAATACAATACCAAAATTGATATGTAAATCTTAATTATCCAATGTGAATTCTTTAATAGCATTGATTCAAAAGCAATTGGATTGAGAAAATTTGTGAGGAAGAAGAGAATGTGAGCTCAATTTTCTTAGAGATTTTTGCACTTGAAGAGGGGTTTTTATACTTGTTATAACTGTTTGTAATAGAAAAACTAACTTTCAGTTTGTGAATCGATTTAGGACAAAATCCTAATCTTCGATAAAATATTTTTCAACTCTTTTGTTTCTAAATTGATTCAGTATCAATTCACACAATAAAAACTAGTTTTTATAAAATCTGCACTTGTGAAAAATCATTTCAATACTTTGTTTGAAAAATATTTGATTTTGGTTATCTTTAAGTGACTTATGTTACCTCATTATATTAGAAAACTGCTTGAATCAAATCTGATTTGAATTCACTTAGAAAGGATCCTACAAAATCAAATAAAGTCCCAGGTAGAATCTCTTGAGCAATCTTCTGATGAACTTTGAACCTACACACACTTAACAAACATAAGCTCATAATCATAATATGATATTAATTAAAATTATTTTCAACATTAAAACAAAAGACAATATAGCTAGCTCGGCTAACAAATTTGATTGCTTATTAGGTTTCACTAAAAGTATTTTAATCATCGATATGGTACATTATTTAGTTTTATTATCATTTTATTTTTATTACACATAATTATTTATAATTTGGTTATTAACTATTTATCAAATAATATTTTTAAAATTTTAATATTAATTTATTAAATGGGTTGGCATGTCAACCTATTTAGTTCTAAACCAATCTAAACCTAACCCATTTATTATTCTTGTTAAATGGGTTGATCCATTTATACCTGAATCCATATAAGCTCAACTCGAACTCATGTAAAGTGTCTCATATTCATGTTAGGTTGTCGTGTCATGTCAAAAATTACAACCCCTATTTAACATTTGATATTCAAATTGGTTACCTATTTTTGGGTAAGTGACCTTTGTATTCATTGTATTGTTAACTCACTTCATTGGGATTTCTCTAATGCTTTTTAGGAACCGCTTGAGTGAGATAAATGGAGAACCAGTAGTAGTATATTAAGGCTAGTTTATGGTGTATGACCCCCTTTCCCTAGCCTTAGGGTTCTCTTAAAGTCTTACTACTTATCACCTTTTAACCACATGCTCATCTTAGATAAAACAAAGGTATTGAAAGTCCTTTTTAACTTATTGGTGTGAAATCTGAAATTCTTGTTAATGGTGATTAAGGTAATTGCTTAAAAATAGCAGTTTCTAAGATTATCCTTAGTTCAAGAATTCCACTATAAGGTCTTTGGTTTTTATTCTTATTTTAAGTGTTATTTATTCTTATCACTTGTCTACTACAATTTGTACAAGCTCTGAAATGTAATACTATCATGCATTTATTACTACCAACTTTAAGTAAACAATGTACATGATAATGCTAGTGGTTTATTTCATCCCTTGTTTTTATACCAAGGTTACCTTTTTGTTCTCTTTTACTTTTTCTACACTTTCCTTAAATTTCATGATTTGTTACTATAAATCTCTTTTTCCAATCATCAATCTAAATTATTCATGCACAAAGAGTGGAATATTTGGGTTTGTTGGTAGTAGTTATACTAAAAGTTCCCTGCAAGCATTCATACTGATTAATATTTTCTGTTATAATTATATATGCATTTGTACTACTTTAGTGTCAGGTTTGTCATGGATAAATCATATATATCTATAGTCTTAAAAGAAAAGGAAGACACCCCTTAAAGGGACATAGCAAAAACAACAATAAAAAATCTCTTGGCATACTAAAATCATCTCTAAGGAACATCTACCTAAAATGACCACTAAAGTGGATATACCTAAAAATGACCTAATGATGTCAGCTGTCGACACCCATCAAATTAGAAATTTATAAAACTAGGTTACCTAACTACTTGTAGCATATGGCAACACTGGGTCGAACCCAAAGATCATTTGTTAGATGATATCAATCAATTAGGAGCTGAAAATAAGGGGGGTTGGCAGAATCCAAACTACAACTACACTAATAGAAAACATACAAAATAGAAACTAAAACTACAAATAATAAGCAACCAGCCAAGGGAATTAACTTGAGACTAATGCTTCCTAGATCACTAAATATTCATTCAGTTGTTGTTAATTATGAAGAGAATCCCTCAAATAATTAATAAGTTTTATGCAAAACTCAGCCACAAGCAATCCATCAAGATCTCAATGCATTACTTAGTTTTCCTATCCTCTTC